>VDFB02278354.1:0-177501 GCA_007258455.2 Sequoia sempervirens | reverse complement strand
TGAGAAATTACGTGAAAGTAGAGAAGAGGAAGAAAGCAAGACATGAGAGCTAACTCAGAAAGCTCTATGCCAAGTCATATGTTTCAAAGTTAAGTCGTGTCATGTCCAGATGGAGGAGAAAAGCAAGGAAAGAAGGGAGTTGCCCCCCAAAAAAGAAAGCACACCAAACACATAAGGGATCTATGGATTTGGGGTCAGTATTGTTGATGAATGATAGCTTAGGTTAGATATAAACGATGACTGCTATAAGCATCATCATCGTTTATATAAGATCAATTGCTCTTCATATTTAATATTTCTAAAATAAGTAAAATTGAATTTTATAATGCATGTATAAAATCGAATTTAAATAAATGATGTTCAAAATACACATTGAATAAAATTCAGAATTCATATAATATATATCCGCCATGTGTGAGGGGGTATATGTGTTAAGTATGTTTAACCGAATGATAATTGGTTGTAAAGGAAACTCGCACGCCCAAAGGGACGCGTCCCTTGAGTGGACATGTTTCCACGTGTGGAGACACATCCTCTCAAGAGACGCATCCCTTGAGGGCGGGTCTCCTTACATACAAAAAGGAGTTCCACTCTTGATATGCAAACATCAAAATTTATTAATGTTCTGCAATCAGTACCTTCAACATTAAGAGAAGAAATCTGAAATCGTCTTTGACTTAGAATTTCGCACACAGAATTTCAGACCTTAGTTTATTCTTAGATTTCTAGGATCCTATTTGATAAAGATTTGATTACATTTACATGGTATCAGAGCCATGTTGTGTGAATCCAAATCAAATCTAAATATCAAATTGTTCAAGAAAATTTGTATTTTCTAGAATCAAATTCACATCACATTCTTCATAATGTCAAGTGTGATCAGATTTGAAGATCGTCTTGCAGGAGTAGACAATTTCATATCATGGAAATTTAGAATCATGATGATCCTTAAAGAGAATAAGCTAGACTCGCTTGTGAGAGAAAATATGAAGGAACCAGAGTCTAAACATGAGAAAACTCAATGGACGGAAAACAATGAAAAGGCCATGAAAATCCTAGTAGATGCAGTTAGGGATCATATAGTGCCCATCCTAGCAAAACATGAAAATGCATACCATATTTACAAATCTCTTGAGAGTACTTATGAGATCAACAACACCTGCAGGACTCTTGCATTAAAAAGGAAAATCAACAATGCTCAAATAAACAAAGTAGAGTCCATTAATGCATACTTCATGAGGATTATTGAACTAAGGGATCAATTATCCACAATTGGATATCAGATTGAAAGAAAATAATTAACCCTAATTACACTAGGAGGCCTACCAAACTCACGGGAGTCATTTGTTCAAGGAGTAAGTGTGAGATCTAAACTCCCTAAGTTTGACAGGATAAGAACTGACTACCTTCAAGAAGAAACCGGACTCTCCACAAAAGAAAATAAACAAAAGAACATAGATGAAGACATTCATGTACTCAACTCAACATCTAATAAAAGGAGTAAGAAAAACTCCTTCAAGAGAGGATCTTTTAAAAGAAAGAGAAATTCCAATGGAAAGGGATCTTATAAGAAGAAAGATATCTCTCAAGTACAATGCTTTAGATGTGATCAATATGGTCACTATGCAATGAAGTGCCCTGATAGGACTAAACAACATCCAACAACACCCACAACTGGGTAATTGATAGTGGTTCCTCTAGACATATCACATGGTTCAGAGAACACTTAGCTACTATGACCGAAAGGTCTGATGAAGAAGTAACCATTGGGGATGATTCTGCACACCCAGTAAAAGGGGTTGGAACTTGTTCCATCAAGTTGAAATCTGGGCTTTCTCTACAACTCACTAGAGTCTTATTTTTACTTGGAATAAAGAGGAATCTTATATCCATCTTTGCTCGTGAAGACAATGGTTATAGAGTTACCTTTATGGAAGGGAAAGTTCTAGCATGGCCTAAGAACTCAACAATCAAGAAAGCCCAAATCATAGGTGTGAGACAAGGGTACCTTTACAAACTATGCACTGAAGTTAAACAAGCCCTTACCCTTGACACCTTTGATTCAAATGAGATTTGGCATAGAAGATTAGGACACCTTCATTTATGTGCCCTACCTTCTATAGAAAAATCCCAGGAACGTGCCACCAAGCAAAGTCCATCTCATAAGGAACTTAAAAGGTTGTGCTTTGGAAAGAATACAAAGTGTCCTTCTCCTAGTTTACGTTCTGAGTAAAACCCTGCACAAAGCTAGAAATCGGGTTCAGATTCTATGTGGGACCCAAGGTTCACCTCTCAGCAAAATTTCTATACGCTATGTCATATTTTGTGGACACTCTCTAGAAAACTGATCTATTTTCTTTGGCGTGAGCCACAGAAATCCTCAAAAGGTTCAAAGAGTTTAAAGCCTCATCAAAACTTCTCGAAAGAAATAAAACCTTGGCGGAGCGTATTATTACAAATGGGAAAGAATACACCTCGAAATTTTAAATAATTCCGCATGAGTGCCGGAATTAAGAGGGAAACATGATGTCACAACCCCTGGGGTCGCATCGGGGTTGTTGAAAGAAAAAATAGAGCCATTGTAGAAGCTGCTAAGGCAATGTTGCTGGACCAAAACATTGAAACCTCTTTTTGGGCAGAAGCCTCTAGGATTGTTGTTTATATTCAGTATAGATGTCCTCATTCACATCTCGATAACAAAACTCCTGAAGAAGCCTTTACCAGTTTAAAACTTGACATTAGTCATTTTAGGATTTTTGGTTGTCTTTTCTATATTCATGTGCCCAAAGAGAAGAGATTCAAACTAGAACCTTCTGGAAAGAAGGGAGTATTTGTGGGTTATAGTGAAACCTCCAAAGCCTACAGGATATTCATACCTAGGCAGAAACAAATTGAATTGAGCAGAGATGTCATCTTTGAAGAAGACATTGCATTCAAGAGGGCATGAAGTTCTAGTGAGACAGAAACCTATTCCCCTAGTGTAACTGAAATGGAACCTGCTCCTGAGATTCAGAGGGAGCATCCTGAGGAAATACCACATGAACTTCCTTCTACTTCAAATGAGAATACAAATGACAACAATAGAAAGAGACCACTTTGGGCTAGGAAGATGATCAAAGAAGCCAAGGATCATACAACACCTAAAGGAACGTTCAGGGAGAGTAAAAGACCCAAACGTTTCTCTAGCTATGTTGCTCTAATGAACATCATAAACTCAAAACCTGTCAGTGTTACAGAAGCTTTCCGACATCAAGCATGGAAGGATGCAATGACAGAGGAATATCAGTCTATTCTAAAGAATGATGTATGGGATATAGTGCCTAGACCAAAAGAGAAATATGTTGTCTCTTCCAAATGGCTCTTCAAAATCAAGCATGTTGCTGATGGCAGTATAGAAAAACATAAAGCATGTTTTGTGGCAAGAGGTTTTTCTCAAAAGGAAGGCATTGACTATGAAGAAACATTTGCACCTGTTGCCCATTACACATCAGTGAGAGCAGTGTTAGCCATTGTAGCAGCTAAAGGATGGAAGATCCATCAAATGGATGTGGAAACTGCCTTCCTGAATGGAACCATTGAAGAGGAAGTCTATTTGGAACAGCCTGAAGGTTTTGTGATACATAAACCTAACTCACATGTATGCAGACTAAAGAAAGCCCTCTATGGACTTAAACAGGCTCCTAGGGTCTGGTATGAAAGAATTGACAACTATCTCTTAGGATTAGGATTTTCCAAGATTGATGCTGACTCCAATCTCTACTTCAAGGTAATCAAAGGTGATATGCTAATAATTATTTTATATGTTAATGACCTGTTGATAACAGGAGAAGATCACCTCATTACTCAAGGGAAGCAAGATCTAATTTTTGAATTTGACATGAAAGACTTGGGCATTTTACACTACTTCCTAGGTTTAGAAGTATGGCAGAAATCAGAGGGCATTATACTAAACCAAGGGAAGTACACTATTGATATTCTGAAGAGATTTGGAATGTTGGATTGTAGACTGATGTCTACACCTATGGAAACCAACCTTCACAAATTGAAAGAAGCAAGAGGTATCCAGTGGGTGCGTGATCCAACCCTGCATTTGCATGATTGGATCCTGAGGACCGTTAACAATTTAATTCGAGCATTGTTAGTGTAGTAATGTTTCGCCTATGCAACTAAAGGAAATTCTACCTAATGGTCAAAACATATTTTATTCTCTCATACCATTATTGATACGGTCTTCTTTACAAGAATGATTAACTAGATCTACATGGGTACTCTAATTCAGATTGGGCTGGAAGTGTAACCGATCGGAAAAGCACATCAGGGTGTTGCTTTAGTTTAGGATCGGCTATGATCTCCTGGATTTGCAGAAAACAATTTTCAGTTGCACAGAGCTCAACAGAAGCTGAATACATTGCAACCTCAATGGGAGAAAGAGAAGCAGTTTGGCTTCGTAAATTTCTTGTGGGACTCTTCTTTGGTGAGCCCTTGAATCCTACAATTATTCATTATGATAATCAGAAAGTTGCATCAAACTTTGTAAATCCTCGCTCAAGGCGATAGATCTACACATTGATCCCCTATCATTATGTAAGATATGGTGGAAAGGAAAGTGATTCGGGCTGGAGTATATCAAGACAAATGATCGAGAAAATGTAGACATTCTCACCAAGCCTCTCTCCCCGCCAATCAAGGTAGAGCACCCCCTTTCGTGAAGAAAACTTGGCATGGTTGAAATGTACTTCTTATTTATGTTTGGAACACAAACGTTTATAATTTTGTACCTAATATATATACGTTTAATGTGGAACTATTTTATCATGTGTGGACTCCATGACCTATGGGCTCACCCCGTACATTATTGAAAGGTGACAATCTTTCTAATAATGAACACTTGTATTTGACATTGTAAAGTGACGACTCTACAATGAAAACTATCATGATAGATGTCATGTGACTTGATATCTATAGATATGTCATGATAGTAGCTCTTGGACACTTTGGTTGATATCATGGGACTTGATATCATTTGTAGATCATTGTGATCCTTAAGAGATAATCATGGTGGCGCTATGAATTCATGGTGGCAGTGTGACCTTGATTAGGTCGCTGCACATACCATAATGAAGATGTGTTAAATGCCGTAGCGTGACTTGGACAACACATTGAGAAAAACATATCATATCTTCGAGTATCACGCAGAAGGGTGATATTCCACTTATTTTGATTTGAAATATCTTCCCTAGCTAAGAGGGAGTGTTGATGAATGATAGCTTAGGTCAGATATAAACGATGATTGCTGTAAGCATCATCATCGTTTATATAAGATCAATTGCTCTTCATATTTAATATTTCTAAAATAAGTAAAATTGAATTTTATAATGCATGTATAAAATCGAATTTAAATAAATGATGTTCAAAATACACATTGAATAAAATTCGGAATTCATATAATATATATCCGCCATGTGTGAGGGGGTATATGTGTTAAGTATGCTTAACTGAATGATAATCGGTTGTAAAGGAAACCTGCACGCCCAAAGGGACACGTCCCTTGAGTTGACATGTCTCCACATGTGGAGACATGTCCTCTCAAGAGACGCATCCCTTGAGGGTGGGTCTCCTTACATACAAAAAGGAGTTCCACTCTTGATATGCAAACATCAAAATTTATTAATGTTCTGCAATCAGTACATTCAGCATTAAGAGAAGAAATCTGAAATCGTCTTTGACTTAGAATTTCTCACACAGAATTTCAGACCTTAGTTTATTCTTAGATTTCTAGGATCCTATTTGATAAAGATTTGATTACATTTACAAGTATGTTCGTTGCTACAGTGTTTTGATTTAAAGAGCTCCGAACTGTCATCATTCCCCAAAGCACATAGAACTGGAAGAATGACACAAAGAGAGTGAAAGCAAAGGAAAAAGTATGTTTTGAGTCAACATGGAAGAGACATTGTGGTCTCGACGCTTTGCATCATCCTCAAAAGGAAAACACAAGCAAAAATCAAGTGAAAAGTGAAAAAGCCTTTCGGTCAACATGAAGGAGACATTTCGGTCTCAATGCCTTGCGTCATCCCCAAAAGGAAAAACACAAGAAAATACAAAGGAAAAAAGAAAAGAAAAAGGGGGTTTTTGGGTCAACATGGAAGAGACATAGGGCATCTCAATGCTTTGCGACATCCTCAAAAGGAAAACACAAAAAAAAAGTGAAAAGTATAAGGCACGACAAATAGAAGTGTACAAAGAGAAGGAAACATCAAACACACAATACGAGGGAACATGATACACACATAAAAAGAAAGAAGAAAAGGGTAAAATAAAAGCGAGGCAAAGGAAAATCACTCATCTAACTAGTCATCCGCCTCCCAATCATTTTCAGTGCAATGCAAAGGCAGTTGACTATCGAAAGGAGAAATTGCAAGTGTTGAACTAGGGGTTATACCAGGTTCTTCACTTGGTGGAGAGGATTTATCATTTAAGTTCATTATAGATGAAAATAAAGAGTTTAAATCATTGTTTATTTCTTCATCTATTTTAGCAATCGTTCCATCATCATCGTCATCATCAAGATTAATAACGGCTGGAGGACGAAGGGTGATTTCTAAGAATGGATGTATCAAAAGAATTGGTTGTTGAATATGCTCGTTTTGTTGTGATGGTGGTATAGGACTAGCGTGTGGTTGCTCAGGAGAGGGAAGGTGATCATCTATTACTTCTGTCAAGGGTATAGGTTGATTTTCTTTATTGTCTGTTAGGCAATATTGACGAGCAAGGAGACGACGACGACGCCTTCGTTCCCTAGCACCATGGTTCCGTTTAATTCAGTTTTGCAATTGTTGAGGTGTAAGAGAGGATTGAGTCGGTATAGGTTTGTCTACTTCCGAAGGGGGAAGAATAGAGGAAATCGAAGAAGAGGGATCAACCACTTTCTCTTTTGCTTTATATACTTGTTTGGTTCGAGGAGGCTGAGTAGGATTTGTGTCAGGTTCCCTTTGTCGTTTGAACGATGGTGGGGAAGGGTCTAAAGGGATTTTTTTTTAAGTTGTGTTGGTTTGTTGAATGTCATGCTCAGGTGTAATCATGGTTTCATCTAGGATAAGAGGAGTGAAAGTGGATGGAGATGTATTAGGAAGAGATAATTCAATGATCTTTTTAGCTTTAAACTTTTGATAAGCGATGTAAAAGAAGTCCTTTTGAGGGGTGATAGGTTTGATGGGTGTAGGCCAAAAGGCTTCTAATGAAAAGTTACCTTTGGAAGATAAAGGATTAAATCCACTATGGTGTATGGTGACTACCTCATTGCCATGTGAAAACTTTAAGCACTTGTGAATGACTGATGGGACCGCTTTCATTGAGCGAAGCCAAGGAAGGCCTAGCCGCAAATGAAATTGGTTGGATTGTGGAATAATAGAAAACATTATCTCCAAAGTCTTAGGTCCTATGTGTAAAGGTAGTACAATCGATCCAATCGTGGGGAATGCAAAACCATGATGTGTTTTGATCCATGCAATTGGTGGATTATAGTTATCTTGATATAGATCATGTAATACTAGAAATTCTTCTATGATCACATTCTCACCACAAGCGGGATCTATTAATATCCCATTAGTAGGTTTATCATAGATTATGTCAGCTATGTAGAGAGGACCATCAGGAAGCTTCTATAGTATGTATTTAGCAAAAAAAGTAATATCAAGAGAGTGAGTGATTTGGCCCTTGCGAGGGATAGCATCTATCGTAGCGACAAGTTTATCCATCGGACTAGCTTGGGGAATAGGAGGAGATGTATTAGGTTGTTCGTTATGCATATCAACAGTCATCACATCAGGCTTGGAAGGTTCACTAACCTTGACAAATGAGGTAGTATGTTTAGGCATAGGGTTGGTGAAGATTTGGAGATTTTGGTTAGGGGGTGCAATGGACTTATTGCCTTGATCATCAACACCCATAATGGTCAATTCACCTGAATCAATGAGGTCTTGAACTAGATGTTTAAGACACAAGTGCAATGTTCATTGTCGTGGCCATTTTGATGATGAAAATGACAATAAGCATTAGGCTTGAAGGTAGGAGGTAGGGGTTGATTATGATCAAGTGGTCGAATAGGTGGCAAGGTAAGCATACGTTTTTGGATGAGTTGGTTCATTGTCTAATGGAGGGTGTCAAGTAAAGGGGTGAAATGTCTATTTAGATCACCATAATGATAAGGCACGGTTGTTTTAGAGGTGGCCATTAAATTTTGAACTTGTGGAGTTGGTTGTGGTTGGGGTGAAGGAGGTGAACTAAATTGTAAGAAACCTCGATTAGGTTTATGAAAATTTTGTGTGTTATTTTGGTGTGGATTGTTATGTTCAGATCTGTCAACTCGGTTAGAAGTGGATTTTGACTCACAACTTGAAATAAAATTTTGATAATCACATAAGGTTGTGCACAAATGCATGAATGAAGGGAATTTCATCATGGTAAGTTTATCTTGGAGGTTGGTGTGCAAATTCTCAATAAACATCTTCTGCAAATGTGCATTTAGAATTTGGACATCAACTTGAGCATATAAGGACTGGTAATGTGAGATGAAATTTGTCACTTTTTCATCCATGTTTTGTCTACATCTCATAAGGTAGGCCATTGTATTTTTACGTGTCATGTGCACTTGAAAGTGATTAATGAAAGCTTCCACCAATTCTTTAAATGAATGGATTGAATGATTAGGTAAGTTGGAAAACCATTCTAAGGAAATATCTTTCAAGGTCCTTGGAAAGAGTTTTGCTAAAATTTTATCATCAAGGACAAAATCACAACACAAGGCAGTAAAAGCGTTGACATGGTTTATAGGATCACCTTTTCCTCCATATTTCTCAAACCTTGACATTTCTATTCCTTGTGGCACCGAGGTACGCAAGATTTCTAATGATAAGGGGCTCCCGCAAACAAGTTATGTGGTTGGAGTAGTTTGAGCTTGACTAATGGTGGCAAGTTAGTGTTGCATGGATGAAACAGTGTTAAAGAGTTGTGCTAGGAAGGGATCAGGATAATGGGGTTGAGATGGAAGGGAAAATGGTGATGGTGTGTAGGTGATGTTAAGGGAAGTGGAAGGAATAGTAAGGGGTGGGAAAGTGGTGGAAGGAGGTTGCAATGCCACAAAAGGAGTAGGAATGCTAGTGGAAATCGGGAAAGAAGTAGCGACATAATTGGATTGATGTAGAGTTTTATGGACTTGCACATTGGTATAAGTTGGTATGGAAGCTATGGTTGAAGGAGGAGGAACTTGAGATGCTCCTTGAGTGACAGGAGTGTTTGTTGATGGAGTATTGGAAGAGGCATGTTTATTGTAAATCTCGGCTATTTGTTTTAGCACTTTCAAGCCATCATCACTTTCAATTAAGCGATGAAGGTTCTCAATAGCAGGTATAGCAGTGGTGGAAATTTTTTCAAGGGACAAGTCTTGTTGTAAATGTGCAAAGTCCTCATGAATGTTAATAACCTTTTCTTGTGGGAGAGACTTGTTTTGATTGTCAACATGCATAGGATGGAAAGGGGAAGGCATGGAAGTGGTATTGTCAGGGCCTAATGTACCATTGTCCATACCGGGAGTAGGAGCTTGTGAGATCCCAAGGTTCACAACAAAAGTGCTATCAGAGGATGCCATGAGTCTAAAATTTCTTCTCACTAAAGTATTATCAATGGGGCACCAAACACTCATGCAAGTACCACAAAGGAAGGGTGAATGGGAATGCAAGCTAATCTAAGAATGTGAAATGCCAATAATAGAAAATCCACTAACTGTAACAGAGATGCAAATACAGAAAACAAAAATGTAGGAAAATGATAGAAATAATGCAAAATTAATGTCTAAAATATGCAGAGGGACTGATTTGCCCTGGGTGGCGAATGAGTCCCAGGATGCAATTTTTTTGTATTTTTCAAAATTTTAAGAATGATTTAAATGCCTTTCAGAATGCAAATGCAGACACAAAATGCAAAGTTTCAGTTTTTTCAATGAAATTGAATGCAAAAATGAAAACTAAATGAGTTTTTCACTAATGCAAAATGAAAGATCCTAGAATGCAATAACCAATCAATGTCCTAATTGAATGTCAATGCAAATGAAAACTAGGATGCAAGATATGAATGCAATCAGAAGTTTAAAAATGTTCAAGAGTCGGGTTCACCAAAATGTGACATAGATTTTAGGAACCCGAATTGCTAGCTCTCTTTCTAAGATTTTTCACCTAAAAAGAGAGAGATTTAGGCTCCTAAAATGCTTATGCACATTCAAATTAGGATGTATTCTATATGATATGATGTAAAGGAACTAAGATAAATGCAATTGACTGATTAAAATGATCTAAAATGAATGTTAAAGTGCAATTTAAGCTATGTTTGAAAACACACAGTGATATGTAAACAACTATGAAAGATGAAGAAATTGAAAGAAATATGCATAACAGAAGGTATTGGGTCAAATCTGAGTGCACCTGGACGTTGTATGAGCTTTCTGGAGTGTCTGGGATGTTGATGAATTTTTTTTATTTTTTACAGTGGGACTCATTTGCCAAGGGTGGCAAATCAGTCCTCCTACTATTGATTTCTGATTTCAAGTGGAACTGATTTCTGATAGCCAGAAGTTGATTTCTGACAAAATGCAGATTTTTAGATTTCAAGTGGGACTCATTCACCAAGGGTGGTGAATCAGTCCTCCCCAATATTTATGGAAAAACAAGAGACAACACTACTACTCCAGATCTAGCACTGTTTGAATATTAGGTTGTCGGGGTCAATTCTGCATAAATAACTCAAAATTCTTGAAAAGATGATGAGTTGACTTGAATTCCACCTTTCAACACCATTAAACCTGTTAAATCTGCAAAAAAAAGTTGCAAATACACATGCACAAAGGGGGAAAATGTTGGAGGGTTAGTGAATAGGGGTTTTCCTTGGTCAAACCCCACTTTGGTAATTAAACCCAATAGAAATGAATAAAGTATAAAGGAAATGATAAATGAATAACATGTAAGTATTACAAACTTACCGTCATGAATATGTAAATTTTAGGAAGTGATGTCAATGGCTGCTCCCCAAAGTGCTTGAAAAGTTGCCTTGAATTGAATCTTGAGTGCTAGAATGTATGCTTGAATAGAGATTTGCTTGAATTGTGTTGATGTAAAATGAGGTTAAAGATACATATTTATATACAAATATTGTGCCTTACTAACCCATTCATACCTCATCACAGGGCAACATCAAGTGTTTTTTAAATAAAAACTTAAAAGAAAATTTAAAATATTTTGAATTTGGGGCCAAAGGGGTCTCATTCGCCACCCATGGCGAATGGGTCCCACCTAAGACCTTGAAAAAGGGTGTCGGGAATTATGTTGCATTTAATGTTGTTTGTGTGGGATGGACCCAAAATACACTTAATATAAGCATATGAGGGAATAAAGAGACAAAATAAAGCATGAGAAGGGTGTAAATAGTGAAAATATTCCTAGAAAAGCGTGAAATCTTGTTACAATACTTTACAACACTTCAAAATAGGACTTGTTAATGAACAAAAAGGTGTTTTAAGGTACGTTGCATTAAGTAGAGTCTAGAAGGTATATAAATGTCTTACAACACTTCACAACACGCTACAAGGCTTGTCGTTCTTTGAATTTTAGCATCCAAAATAAGCAATATTTCAAAATAAGATACATCAACAAAAATCAAATCCAACATAGTTCAAACACTATGGAAACAAGACCTAAAAGACCATGAAAATGACAAAAGGTGCATTTTTAAACCTGTGATTAAATTTATTTCTGAGAATCACGTTTCTAAAATTGAAATATTATAGAAAGTGACATTGTCACACACATGAGGACAAATTGAGAAAATAAAAGAGAAAAGGTAAAAAAAGTAAAAAGAGACAACAAATATCATAGACCATAGGGAGCCTGAGGGGGCAATCATTTTGGGGTCAAGCTTCTCATAAACCATATATATATATATATAATATGTATAGTAATTATATAGATGGTATCATCAACCCCCTACTATATCGGACCATATATGAAGAATGCAGAAGACAAGTAAAATAAAAAAATTGGGTCAACATGGAAGGGAAGCCTAAATGCCTCCAACACTTGGCATCGTCCCCAATTTTCCAAAAATCGATACACATAATAGAGGAAGAATGATGCCACAAATAGAGGAAGTTTTATGAAACATAATCACTCTTGTATCCAAACACCTACAAGGGTGACAAGGGTCATCCATGAACACATAATGCAAGCACGGGGGAACACATCACAACAAACACACACCTAATCTAAAAGTAAAGAAGAGGCACCTCCTTACACTCATCGAACAAGAGGTCGTTTGCTTCCCAATCTAGATCATTGTATGGGGAAGGTGGATGAGTGTGCAAAGGCAGAATGTTAAGGGGGAACTCTCTGACACTCCTGCAACAAGTTTTAAGGAAGGAGACTCTTCGAGGTCTCCTCCACTCGGTTCTTGTGGAGCAAAGGTTGGCGATTTTGCAAATATCACTGATAGGGTCAGGACCTCGTCCAAAGAGTTACACATGAACTTTATAGGAGTGTCATGTGTTACCTCAACAGGTGAGGGAGGCGACACCCGAGATTCACTGCTAGGCTCACCAAGTGACTCAGGAGTAGTGATGAACTCAGGAGACATCGAAGCTTCTTCCATCACAAGGATGGCACATGCTAATGCAAAACCACCATTTAAAGAGGGTGGAATCCTCTTTTGACCTTCATTGCTAGTGAGGCCATTCTACACCTTCCACTTTGTCAGAGGGTTTGAGACCCCCATGGACAAGGCAGAAGGTGTAAAGGAGGAGAAAACCGCGACAGACACCACCGAGATATTCAGCATGTCCATAGGCTTAGTGAATAGTGGGATGTCCAAAAGTGACATTAATAGGGGCGGCTCAACTGAAGGAGCGATGAACACCTACACCTTTTTGGGGTTAGGGGAATTCACGCTTACAGCAAAGGCCAGAAGCATAACCAAATTTGATTGAGCCAAAAAAAAGGGGATGAGAGAGGAGGGCACATCAAGAGGCCCTAAAACAGGGGTGGTCAGCTCCCCTTCCTTCCTCTACAAAGTAGCCTGCTCAGCCACTAGAGCCTTTTGCCGATGCTTGTGCTCATGTGCAAGGCAGTTTCTACGACTCCAGGAGCTAGAGAATGAGAGCTAAGAAGAAACAAAAGGCTCTTACTTAGCCATAGGAGTGTCCATCACAACCATCTTTGACAGAGGGAGAGACTCCTAGATGGCAGTAGGAGGAAGAGGTTGAGAAACAACGGGGGGAGTCAGTTCTAGCGCCTTAGCAGCGGGCCTCTTCCCATTCACTACTTTGGGAGCAAGAGCGGTAGGAGGCCGTGGAGGCTGAGACAGAGGATTCCCAATGGGGGGCCTTCCTTCTACTATATCAAACAGGGCTAGGCACTATGGGTATAATGAGAAGAGAATGCAGGACACTTGGGCTTTCACCAAGCGGGCACCATAGGGTTCTCCCATAAATGCAGAGCAGAATTTGATGATGCTACAGTAGGGCGAGAGGAAGTGTCAGACTAGATAGTGGAAGAGGAACCTCGAGAGTGCTTCTCTTCTTCCTTTCTATGCGCCATGGTAGCATCACTATCAGCTTTCAAACAAGCCCTATGCGAGACAACATAAGGAGATGGAGGGTACCTCACTGTAGTGTAGAAAAAAGTATCATTTTTTCACACTTGATATAGGAATAATTAATGTCACCTTGATCTAGTGTTGTGAGGTGTTTTACACATCTACACTAGGTCTTGGGCCCTCCTTAAGCTAAATTAACTTAACTCTGCCCTAATTTAATGTTGTAAAATATACTTATTTACACTTTCACATTAAATTTAGAGGGGGCTTGTAAATTAAGTGGACCTAATCTAGTGTTGTAATGTGTTCTACACCTTCACATTGGATTTAGGGCCCTTCTAAGCTAAATAGACCCAATTTTGCCTTAATTTAGTGTTGTAAAGTGTATTTATTTACACTTTCACATTGGATTTTAGGCCCTATTGCATTTGTGACCTTTATATCATCATTAATAGGCCCCTATGACCCTATATTGTGCATCCCAAGGCGTATTTTAATAAAAAAAATTGACAATATCAATATATAAACTTAATTTCTTAATTCCTCGACACTTTAGCTAGTAAAATAGCCCCTATGGGACCCATTCACCACTTTGGATGAATGAGTCTCATCTAGGTGGGACTCATTCACCCAACTTGGCAAATGAGTTCCATTTGGCCTATTTTCGAGGTTTGAGCGAGATAAATTGGGTTTTAAGTTCAAATTTTATGAATGTCGACCTTTGGGATCAAATTAACGGTCATTTGAGTGGATTTCCTATATAAATGAGCTCTCAAATCATTATTTAATCATACATTCATGTCATCAAGTCAAGCATTCAAGAGTTAAGCATTCCAAGTCTTCACAAGGCCATCAAGACAACTTTCAAGATCATTCAAGGGAAAATTCTTCATCAATTGTTGCAGCAATTCAAGATCCATCATCATGGCAAGGTTCTAATTGCATTATTTCATGTTTATGCTTCATTATCTTATTTCATCATTTGGTTTGGTTACCTAAAAGGAGTTAGACCAAGGCAAACCCCTATTCCCTAACAATCAACTCTCTCTCTCTCTCTCTCTGTGATTGCAAATTTAGGTGCTTTGAAGACTTGAAGATCATTGAATATTAGGTTACAAGCTTGTTGGAGTTGTCTCCCCATTTGCAAGGTCATAATATCCACTAAAAGGTCATCTACAGCCCTAAAATTAGAGTTTCAGATGTGGGAACCTGGAGGAATAGATTGAGCAAACTAAGAAGAGAAGATTCTGACTTTGAATTTCCAAAAAATTCAAATAGGACTCATTCACTACAAGTGGTAAATGAGTCCCATTGTAGGTTTTTTTTAGAGATCTTTGCAGATTTGGATACCCATTTGCCCAAAACCTGCTCCTGTGTAGAAATCCAAAATTGGGATTGATTCACCTAGAATGGCGAATGAGTCCTAGTAGGTACAAAATTCTAGTTTTTCAAAACTCAGAGCTATTTCTAGTCATCATCAAGTTTCTAGGTGCACACATTCTATTCTATAGCTTTTTGTTTTGTTCTTCTTGCATTTTTAGGTCATTTAAATCAAGCTTGCATCATATTAGGGTTTTACATTTCATCTTGCATTTCATTGTCTTTTCCAAGTTTAAACTTGGTGGTGAACCCCTCTTGTAATCTGAAATCATATCCTATGATACTCTATTGTTAGATCTCTTTCCCCCTTCTTCATTGGGTTGAGGTCTCTAGGGCATCCCTGAATTTTAGTTGTAGAAAAGTGATGTTCTATGTCTTAAACCATAAAGCATCCATTTTTTGACAAAGTTTTTGGTGAACTTGCATTTAGAATACCTTCTTTTTTGATTTCGATTCCATCATCATCCTAGATTTATCTTGCATTAACTTTGCATTAGGGTTTCAACTTTTACATTAGTGAAAGCTCATACAACTTGCATTTTTGCATTTAATTTCATTGAAAATCATTGAAAATCTACATTTTCATCTCAGATCTAGATCATATAGCATAGAAAACATAAAAATCAACTAATTTTTTTTGAAAATTTTGAAAAAAATCCCTACTTGGACTCATTCGCCACTTTGGGCGAATCAGTCTTAGTCCAAATTCTGAACTGCACTTTATAGCTCATTCAATTTCCAGTTTTTAAGCTTTTGTTTTTTGTCATTACTTTTTTGTTTCAATTTCATTGCTTTCTGTTACATTCAAATCATTAGAAGTAGCATAATTTTCATTCATTGTAATTGTTGATAGAATTAGATTATTGCACTTTTTATTTTCAACATTATTTCATAGTTCACTTAGATCAAATTACATTCAACAGTAATTAGAAAATGAAAACAAAAAAAACAAAAAACATCAAAGGAAATAAACAAAAAATGGTCAAACTTCGAGAAAGAATATCATTCAAACCATTTAGTAGTGATGACTTTGACATGCTAGATGAAGCCCTTGGTGACTTCATCTCTCCTAGATCATCCACTAAAGGTTTGACACAAGAGGGTGCAAGCATCGACAATCATTATAATCATAATTGTTCTTCTCTCGATATATCGCCCATTGGTGACAAAGGTATCTTGGTGAAAGAAGATACAATCATTGAAGATCATGAAAGTCTTGTTTGTTCTCCTCCCCCTTGGAAAGATATTATGACATATGAAGCTGAGATCATGGCCACTACTTTACCTAGTCTTCATTCATCTCCCAACACCTCCCTTCCCTATCAAAATGCTTTAGTGAATAAGGATACAACTGTGAACGATCATGAAAAACATATTTGTGTGGAGGATATATTGATATTAAGAGATCCAATAATTCAGAGCCATGAAAATCCTATCTCTCCTACTTGGGAAGACATCATAGGACATGGGGATGCAAATATATATAATCATGACAATCAAACCTTTCCTTCTCCTAATATCTTCTCTAGACATGAAGAAGATAGTTTAGTGCTAGAAGATATGCTTATTGAGACTCATGAGAATCTTATTCCTCCCTTTCCTAATGCCCCTACCATTTGGAAAGAATTAATGAACAAAAAAAAAATTTGAACAAAAAGGTATAATCATTGGTAACCATGAAACTCATAGTTATCCTTCTCTTGATGCCTCTCCTATGTGCGACAAATCTACTTTACAAAATCTAACCATGAAATGTGATGAACCAATTGTTTCTCAATTTCCTAAAATCTCTCCTCCTAGGGTAGATATTACGGCACAAGAGAATTAGACCTTAGAGAAAAAGGATGAAATTATGGACAACAATCAAAATTTCCCCTCTCCTAATATCTCTCCTATTGGTGAAGAAGATATTATGGTGTTACAAGATCCAATCAATGAGCATCATGATGAAAACATTATCGAACAAGAAAATGCCCTCATTGACATGGAAGAAAATATAACCACTGATAACCTCCTTAATTGTGATGAAGTTATGTTAGAAGATCCTAACTTTGAATGTCATGAACATATAGTTTTTTGCTCTCCTAAAAACTCTCCTACGAGGGAAGGTATCATGGAGCAAGCAAATGACAACATTGACAAACTTCTTTCAAACAATAGTAATATGGCTTCCTTAGATGAAGATGATGAAGTGAAATTAGAATCCTCTTCACTAAGAGATCATGAAACAAAGGATAAGTCCTTTGAAATTATGCACATTAAACAACCCTTCACACCGACCATAGAAAAACAAAAGCAAATTGAAGAAGCCATAAAGTTATTGGAAGATGCTTCAGAAACCTTTGATTTCATACCTATAATCATGGGATAATACAATATCATAACAAAAGAGTCTAAAAAGGGAAAAGAGAAATTGGTAACGAAAATACAAAATTCAAAAACATTCACTTCGACCACTTTAGAAGAAATGACAACATACATGACAAACTTTGATGAGGTTGAACAACCACTGAATCTGAAAGAAGTGAAAAAGCTCTACGGAAGAGGTTTTGAACTTTTGAAGTAACTTGGGAAAGGATGTGATGCTATAGAACAAGTTATCCATGTCCCTATAAATCCTAAAATGCAAGAAATGACTAATGATCTTGGTTATTGTCCCTCAAACAAAAAGCCTTCATTCAATGTCAACACTATCACAAAAGATTCTTCCAAGACAACTTTAACTTTGATGCATCTGAAACTGATAGATATCTCATTAAATATGTATCAAGTTGACACCTTATTTACTCATCATAATAAATAACATTATTTTTTGCTCCTTGCCATGCAATAGTTGTAGGATCATAGCATACTCACTATTACATGTTTTACATTCATCGCAAGTTATTCCATTTTTGCAAGGAGCAACATGTCACCATCTATTCTAGGCTCACCCTTGTCCTGCACTAAGTGGGGGAAAGAGGGTTAGGAAGCCTTATCCCCGTATGTCACTTGCCGTTGTCTCTTTTGGCTAGTTGACTACCTTTCATGTATATATAAGAGCAAGCTTGGGATGTGGATGGCATGCCTTAAGTTGGCTCGCATGTGACATACCTATTCATGATGTAGTTCAATTAGGAAACATATGACTTGGCATAGGGCTTTCCAAGTTGGCTCTATTGTCTTCTTTCATGTTAGGATTTATCATTTGCTACTTTAAAGCAATTTCTCATAGTGATGGTGTAGCGACCGCTTTAAAGTGGGAGCATACATAGATGACATCCTTTAGAAAAATTTCATGGCATGATTTTTCTTTTTTCTTGTGATGTGTCCTCTTCTTGGTGGTGTCATTGGGTTTGATATCGTCCAAGAGTGTATGATATACTAACATGGCATGATGTGAATGAGGCATCCCATGGGCGACTATCTGACACTTAACTTGTCCTCTCTTGGAGACATTAGGCATAATGCTCCCTAAGAGGAAGACTGTTACACAAATAAAGAAAAATCCCCTTTAACAAAATTTTTACATGACAAAAGCATTTACAAAAAGAATTACATTGTGGTGCCTTATCAAAGTTATCAAGAGGATAAATTTGGTATGGTTAGTATGATGGGAAGCCGACACATTGGCATGAATTTTTTCATTATACAGTGGGGAGTCAACACACTAGCATGAATTTCTCACTAAACCACTTCTTTGGGACAACTCACCCCATTGACAACCTGATGTTCCATGGCCCCAGAGTGAGCATATCTTTGTTAAAGCTTGATCCACCTCATTTTTATTTTTACTCTTTTTTCTTTCTTGACATTGCATGTTCATGTATCTTATTTTGTTGCATATTATATACATCTTGTGTGTGTCCTTTCGTGCTTATGTTGGTTTGATGTAGGATCTTAGATCCTGGGGGCTTGATTGCTTCCTTGATTTTCGTTATCCTAGACCAACCACACTGGTACACCCAGACCCCTCTTGAATGCCTACTTTAGTGAGTTTGAAGCAAGTTCATCCTCTCACTAAAGTGGGAGATAAATGTAGTGTAGAAAAAAGTATCCCTTTTTCACACTTGATATGCGAATAATTAATGTTGCCTTGATCTAGTGTTCTAAGGTATTTTACACATCCGCATTAGGTCTTAGGCCCTCCTTGAGCTAAATTAACTTAACTCTTCCCTAATTTAATATTGTAAAATGTATTTATTTACACTTTCACATTAAATTTAGGGGGGGATTGTAAATTAAGTGGACCTAATCTAGTGTTGTAATGTGTTCTACACCTTCACATTGGATTTAGGGCCCTTCTTAGCTAAACAAACCCAATTTTTCCTTAATTTAGTGTTGTAAAGTGTATTTATTTACACTTTCACATTGTATTTTGGGCCTTGTTGAATTTATGACCTTTATATCATCATTAATAGGCCCCTATGACCCTATATTGTGCATCCCAAGTCATATTTTAATCAAACACCCAACAATATCAACATATAAACTTAATTTATTCATTCCTCGATAGTTTAGCTAGTAAAATAGCCCATATGGGATCCATTCACCACTTTGGATGAATGAGTCCTATGTAAGTGGGACTCATTTTCCTATCTTGGTGAGTGAGTCCCATTTGGCCTATTTTTGAGGTTTGAGCAGGAAAAATTGGGTTTTAAGTTCAAATTTTATGAATGTCGGCCTTTGGGATCAAATTAATGGTCATTTGAGTGGATTTCCTATATAAATGAGCTCTCAAATCATTATTTCATCATACATTCATGTCATCAAGTCAAGCATTCAAGAGTTAAGCATTCCAAGTCTTCACAAGGCCATCAAGATAACTTTCAAGATCATTCAAGGGAAGATTCTTCATCAATTATTGTAGTAATTCAAGATTCATCATCATGGCAAGGTTCTAATTGCATTATTTCATGTTTATGCTTCATTATCTTGTTTCATAATTTGGTTTAATTACCTAAAAGGGGTTTGACCAAGGCAAACCCCTATTCCCTAACAATCAACACTTTCTCTCTCTCTCTCTCTCTCTAGCTCTCTTTGTGTGATTGCAGATTTAGGTGCTTTGAAGACTTGAAGATCATTGAAGATTAGGTTACAAGTTTGTTGGAGTTGTCTCCCCATTTGCAAGTTCATAATCTTCACTAAAAGATCATCTACAACCCCGAAATTAGAGTTTTAGATTTGGGAATCTAGAGGAATAGATTGAGTAGACTGAGAAGAGCAGATTCAAACTTTGAATTTTTAGAAAATCCAAACTGGACTCATTCGCCAAAAGTGGCGAATGAGTCCCACTGTAGGTGTTTTTTAGAGATCTTTGTAGATTTTGATACCCATTTTTCTGAAACCTACTCCTGTGCAGAAACCCAGAATTGGGACTAATTTGCCCAGAATGGCGAATGAGTCCCAGTAGGTAAAAAATTCAGGTTTTTTCATAATTTCAGAGCTATTTCCAATCATCATCAAGTTTCTAGGTGCACACATTCTATTTTGTAGCTTTCTATTTTGTTCTTCTTGCATTTTTAGGTCATTTAAATCAAGGTTGCATCATATTAGGGTTTTACATTTCATCTTGCATTTCATTGTCTTTTCCAATTTAAACTTGGTGGTGAACCCCTCTTGTAATCTGAAATCATATCCTAGGATACTCTATTGTCAGATCTCTTTCCCCCTTCTTCATTAGGTTGAGGTCTCTAGGGCATCCTTGAATGTTAGTTGGAGAAAAGTGATGTTCTATGTCTTAAACCATAAAGCATTCATTTTTTGACTAAACATAGAACATCACTTCTTCCTTTCTACATGTCATGGTGACATCACTGTCAGCTTTCAAACAAGCCCTATGTGAGACAACATAAGGAGATGGAGGGTACCTCACTTTAGGAGTTAAGCACCCTTTCTTGTACTTCTCATAAGTTTGGTACAAGAGATCTATCCAGGTGGAAGTGAACCAATGGGTGTAGGCCAAAAGTGGTCTAAGGAATAATTACCACACTCAACCGATGGTTTATAGCCGGTGTCATGGATCACATGCACTAAACCCTCATAGATAAACTTCAAACATTTACGCATGATCGAGGGAACTGCATTTATAGTGACCAACCAGGGGATACCTAGTTTCACCCTGAAGAGTTCATAAATCAAGATTATGTCAAAAATTAAGTTTACAAACTTAGGTCCAACAAGGACCGATAAGGTGATATTACCAAGGGGAGGTACGAAAAGTCTGTTAGGTATACAAATGGTACTTTCATGTGCATCGTACCCATCTTTATGCAAGAAATTGATCAACAAAATATCCTCAATTATGATATTCACCTGACACATCATGTCAACAAGAATACTTGTTATAGTGTTTCCATTGATTCACATGGGGATGTAAAGAGGAGATGGCTCTCTATTATAACCCATCAGTAGGTCCTGCAAGGTACAAGTTATGCTAGGAGAACTACTTGCAGGCTGCACGGAAGGGATAGGAAGATGAAAAAAGGAATTCATTGCGTGCACTAAACAACACCTTCACAAAGCTACTAAAGGTTTTACAGTCAGACAGTGACCCAACTAAGGCTTCATTCCGCAGTGCTTATGAAACCTTCAAACTATGCCTATTGGGGGTTGCAGGTTGGGTTGTAAGGCAAAACGCCTCACAACACTCACACCTACAATGCTCCTAGGATACAAGGAAAGGACCCTTCAACAATACTAAACAAAACCAACCTGGTTCATGTCAGGTTCACAAAAAATGTAAGAGAGGGGGACCAACCACACCAAGGCTCCAGGTCATGGAGAGAAAAGAGTGAAGGGATGCCCTAACTTACCTTAAGCTAACATATGTTTTGGGATGAGAATTGAGAATGAAGAGCACTCTCAAGTGCTTTTGTCACTCTACAGATTCAAAAATCTGTTTGGGGCTAGATGAGCTGATTTTTGGAGTCTAATTTATACCTCAGATAGCTCTCTATTTGAGGACGGTAGCGTAGGTATGGGATGACAACACAACATGCTATCATCTCTCTGGCATGTTGGCATCTGTACAACTAGAAAATGTAAAGTATTGAATAAAACTCCAAAGAACCTACTAACTACCTAGTAAACTAGTTTTGACGAAACAAACAAAATGATAAGGTATTGAAAGCAACTACATAAATGATAAAGTAAGTAGATAAAGACAATGGTGGTAAAGATCAACTCACTAAAGCTCCAATTCACCAATGAGCTCCATGCACACATTCACCTACACATAAGCAAAAGGGGAAAAATGTTGGGGCTGTATAGGGGTTTGCCTCAGTCAAACCCCTACTTTGGTGTTTCCACCTCCACAAATAGCCAGAAAAGCCACAAAGAAGAAAGTATGATAAAGTAAAGATGAAAGGAAAGTATTGAACACTATGAAAGATGTTATGCTATTCTATCAAACCACAAAAGGAAAATGAAGTGTTACCACCTCCACCCAAAGGCTCTCAAGGCTAATGAAGGGAGAATGCAAGCAACGAACTTGACAAAGTCACCACAACCACAACGGTGAGGAAGGGAGGTCTCGCAAGATTCCAAGATTGAAAATTCTGTGGTAGCACAACACATACAAAAGTGGAGTTGATGAACTAACGAGCTGCCACAATGCTCAATGGAGTTGTGAAAGCTACTAGAATTGTGAGAAGATGTGAAATATGGAATGAAAATGCTCAAGGATGTGAAAGAGATAAAGTTAGTGTGAAATGAATTCCTTTGAAGATCAAAATGAGAGGGAAAGAAGTCATTTTTGGGTCGGTTGGTCACACAAAGGTGTTACAATTCATCCCTAATGAGGAGTGTAATGTCCTTGTGGACTCTAGAGGCAGGAATTTGTTAGGGACGGCAGCGTGCCGCACAAACATCCGTGTGCCGCACTCATGTCCTTGATGAAAATTACCCCACCGACACACAAAACACGCGCCAAGTGGTTGCATTTCAAATGGGTGATGTGGAATTTCTCCTTTGGGTTTGATTTTCTAAGGTGAGGGATGTGAAAGGGGAATTTACACAAGGGGTGCAAGTTTGCTCCTATACACTAATTAAATGCTTTAATGAAATCATAGGTTTGTGAGATGGAATTCAAGGATTATTAAGTAGTTTTTGTTTCTGGATATTATGAGTTGTGTATTGCAAAGCAATATGACAATAGTCTATCAATGTTGAGTTTAATTGCTAATGTATTATAGTTTGTTACAAATGTGAATATGTCACCCATGGATAAGACATTGTTCTATTAATTTGGTCAACTTTGATGTCAACGAGTCGACCCATGCTTGTCAAAGAACACAATCTTAATGAAAATTACATATGCACCTTTAATTGCAGTAAAGTTCTATGAGAATCACCTATTCCTTGCTTTAGGTAATAATTTGCTAAAAGGTCAGTCAAATCCTTGAAGTATTTTATCTAATTAGCAGCTTATAGGAATGTATCTATTTGTCATAATGTTCATGATAAAATGGCACAAGAGTATCATCTAAAAATTGTTAGGATCACCATCTTGGGTCTCATAGAGCCTGAAGTATAGAGGTAGAAGCCTAGCAAGCCACTACCTATTCGTTGGCCAATCTTTAACTTTGTTGGTCATTGAATTATGGAAAATTCATAGGCATCTAGTGAGATTAATTTTTGTTCTTAAAAAATAACCAATAGGCCTTCTTACATTTATGACCTTCAAATCATCATTAATAGGCCCCTAAGACCCTTTATTATGCATCCTGAGGCTTATTTTAACCAAAATCCTGATAAATTCAATAAATACACTTAATATTCTGGCTCCCTGACATTTCCTCAACCCAAAAAGCTAATGTGGGACCCATACGCCACCTTTGGTGTATGAGTCCCATTTGGCCCCTTTTTAGGGTTTTGAGTGGGAAATTAGGGTTTTCAATTCAAATTTTGTGAATGTCGGCATTTGGGATCTAATAAATAGTAAATTAGATGGAGTGCGTATATAATTAAGGTTTCAAATAATTATTTCACCTAAGCAACCTAAGAATCTTCAAGCAAGAGAGTTTCACCTAGATCTAGAGCCTTCAAGAGACATTTTCAAGTATTCAAGAGCATTCAAGAGTTTGCAAGAGCATTTGAGAGATGATTATCAAGCATTTTGGAGCGTCAATTCAAGATTCAAGCATCATGTCAAGGTCTCCATGCATAATGTGTGATTGTGAGCTCACATGTTGATGTAGCATTTGTGATCCAAGTTCAAGAATTCAAAGCCATATCAAGTTTCATGATCAAGATCTACATACATTGAAGCCAATTCATACAAGTTGCAAATCTACACTCCAAGGATTCAACAAGGTTTGGTGAGTTGTTACATTGATTTGTTCATTCATCATTCCTTCATGTTATTTCAATTTGAATTTCAAGGTGGGTGAAGCCACAATAGTGGTTTACAATTTGATGAAGGAAAACTGAGAAAAAATGACCCATGGAGAAAAAAGTGATTTTGGGGGTTCGTACGAACCTAGAAGTTCGACCGAACCAAAAAGGGGTTCGACCGAACCTGGGTTTGAGTGAACCCCTTAAAATTTTTGCTGCCAAAAAACAAAAAAAAATGCATATGAAAGGGTTTCGAACAAACCCCTATGGGTTCTCTCGAACCCCTAGGGGTTCGTACGAACCCGCCTAAATCCTCATCCCCTCCTTGAGACACACAAAAAACCTAAATTTTGGCACTTTGGAGCTCAGGTTGAGGATGAAAATGGAGGAATCTTCACAAACCCAACTGGAAATAGGTAGTCCTTGAAACGAGCTATCCAACGAATATAATTTTAATATGTTTTGGTTTTATTATGTATTTATTTTTTTTTGTTTTAATAAACATAGGTTTTTCATCGAAAACGAAGGTCTCTGTTGCACATGTGGAAAATAAGATTATCAAAAAAAGAAAATATGAGTGCACCAGATATTGAAGTCCTTGATCCAAAAAAAAAAAGAATTTTGATATATACAAAAAAAAAGTTATGCTATAATTCGCTATGGAATTGTAATTGGTTTGACTTCTAAACTTGATTAAAGAAAAATATTCAATAAAAAACTGTTAACCAAGTGGGAAGCACTATATAGAGTTACAAATCTAAATTCAAAAGAATTATAATTTTATCCATCATGGAAAAAAAGTTATGCGTTATACGGAGTGTCACTTTTTAAAAATGTTGTTTTCTGAAAAAAAAACCAGTTTTCGTGGGAGATGGAAAAAGAAGTGCAATATTTTTTCAAAATTTTTGAAAAGAATATTTTTAGAATCTATAGACAAAATGTGATGAGACTCTAGTTTGCATCATCTTCAAATTATTCACGGTTTAGCTACTATAGGTGCCCAAATGTGAAGATTTAGTTAAAAATAATAATTTCAGTGTCCAGTTTGGCCAAAAATTGTAAACCACTATTGTGGGATCACCCAGGTTTAAATACCCAAATAGTGTTTGAGTGAGGCAAACTCCCATTTACTAACAAAAACAACATTTCTCTCTCTCCTGTGATGTGTGTTTTGTAGATTTATGTGAATGGGACTAAATTGCCACCTTGGGTGTATGAGTCCTTGAATAGCTCTGTTACTAGTTTTTAGAGGATTTTGACTTTTCTTTGAGAGATTCTAGATTCTACGTAGAAACCCTAGACTAGGACTAAATCGTCCAGTCTAGCGTATGAGTCCTAGTGCACATCAAAAGCAACAAATTTTAGTATTTTTAGGCCTTGCTTAGTCATCTATGATTCTCTAAGTACTTTTTTGTATCTTTCTATTTAGTGATCTGATTTCATATTCTAAATTTCTAGGGTTTAGTTTATTCATGTTTGTATTTCCTTCTTTCTAAGCATTTGCTTAGTGGTGAACCCCCTTTTTTTAATCACACCTAAGAAAACCTTCTACTAGTCTTATTAGTAGTTGTCCTTCCCTCAATTGAGTCACTTGATTGTGGGATCTTGGTTTCCTAATGAACTAAGAGTGAAATAGGTACCCCTAGTTCCATCTCCTAAAAGGTGGAACCCTTTTTCCTTCGGTTTACCATTAGAGATTCAAAAGCTACATTGTCATGTAAATTACATTTCACTTTGCTTTACTTCACAATTTGAAGAATTAGGTTGAATAATATTTTAGATGATGTGTTAAAATGACCATTCTTGGTTTTACATCTTCATTTTGAAGTGGATATATAGGTTTTCTCTAATTGTACTCATGGATGTAGTGATGAAAAGGTTGAGAAACTTACCAGAATGAGGTATGTATATCTATGGTAGAAGGAAAGAGTGTAGAAATTAATCTATATCTTGTAGAGAAAATGCATGAAGAAATGTTACATTTATTTTAACTACTCCATTAATTCTCCCATTTGAATAATCTAATATCACAACTTTGTCATCCTTGGATGTAATTTTTTCTAAATTGCTTACATCTTTATTAGATGGTAAAATTGCCAACAAGGAAAATGGTGTGATTTTTTCATGTTCTCCATATACAACATCAGGTTATGTCATGACAAGTGATCTTCAAGTTGCATACCAAATACATTTTAGGAGTCCTACTAGTCAACTATATTGCCAAAAATTGGAGTTTATTTCTAGGTCAAGTGTTGTTTCTAGACATCGAGTTTCTAGCTCATTGGAATGTATCCCTATTTGGTCAAGACATCTTATTCAAGTATGAGCCATCCAAGTTTATTTATGGAATTCCCTCCTCTAGAAGTTGTGTTGTCCCAAGATTTAGGTCATTTTGACTTTACCAAGTTGATAGGGTTATGCTTGGATCAATCTTAGCTAACATGTTATTTTAGAGAGAAAACAATAGTTTCTTCCCAATAAACTTATGACTTATGTGATAATGGTGAAAATTTGTACAATAGAATTGGCACATGGGACCCGATAAACCAAACCTGGTGGAACATATTGAAACATATAGGGAATCATTTGGATTTAGTGTTGATGAAGTTACAACTACCAATTATGATGTCACATAAATTATAGGGAATAACCTAGTGATATCCCCCTTTATGACACACAAATTAGATGGTATAAAATTTACTACCTTTTACAAGAGAAATGTTGGATATTTATTTAATTTTGGATATGAGAGGACTTCTCAAAAAAATATTGGTTTCAAATTGAGATATTGTTGCTAGAGCATAAGGTGACTAGGCAACGATAAAATGCTCTTGGACATCTATAGAAAAATGACTACAACCCATACAAGATACTAATATGACAATTTTTTACCAATCAATTTTGAGCTAGAACATATCCTTTATTATAAAGTTTATTTTATTATTGTTTTAACTCATTTTGTGACTAAAATGTTGTGCAAGGGAAAGTGATGAGTTTATTTATTGTAATTGATCTTCAAGAATCAGTTATGTTCTCAATAGGAAGGAAAATCTATAAATATTGAATCTAAATGTAAAGAGGGGTTAGAGTTCAATTCCTTTAGATTCCCTAGTTGGGAAGAGACTAGGGTTCCTCACATTGTACAAAAACACAAATTTTGTGGAGCTTTTTTTGGGAACTAAATAGAGAATCTAGATTTTATGGGTTTGTGAGCTGGTGTTCTTTTTATTTGTTCTTAATTGTTTTGATGTACATTTGGCAACCATCTTTAATATATATATTTTGTCATGCAATGACTTAAATTTTTCCCTTTATATATGTTATCTTTATGCATCTTGGATGAAATGATATGTTGTTTCTTGATTTCTCAATGATGAAATCCTTTGTAGATATGACTTTCTTATGTTATATTGTATTCCATTCCTTATACCCTAGTTGCACTCTTTCCCATTCAATCCCCTTTCCTTGGGAATGAATATTTATGTTTATTCTTATTTCTTTTTTTATATTTTCAATTATTTTTCCTCTTTTTATTTTAGTTTAATTGTTTTTTCTTTATTTCTCGTTGAAAGCATACCCTGAAAAACTTAATTGTATCAAAGGAGGGAGCTACTCCTCTCAAACATAGAGGAAGATCATTAACTCAATGGTGATATCTCCAACTATTGGAACATTTGTTGCTACCCATTCAAATTTTCATAGAGAAATATTATAGTGAACAATTCAAATTTACCAACAATGTTATTTGAAAATCCTTGCTAACATCAAGATGTTGTTGAACTACTTGTTACAAAACTAGTTTTGTAACCTTTGATAGTGGAATAAATTATAAATTGTGGTAGAATCTTGGAATACTTATTAAAGATTTGACATATCATGAAATTTCCGAAGTATGCTTCAACACTTTGCTCCTATCCTTGCCAAGGCCAAAAAATGATGACAAAGTATGGGTATGATGGATGGATAGGTATGATTGAATAAAGAGGTATGATGAAATGGATAGGCATGATTGAGTAGATGGTATGATGAAACTGTTTTTCCCCCCAAAGTGTAAATTACACAGACAACTAATTTACACATGACACCCACAAACAAGTTTTCATCATGATACTTGCCCAAGGTGTCATAGAAATAATTTTTTTCTCTTTACTATTTTTATATCTTTTAATTTTTTTAATCACTTGGAAGAAACTAATAGTTTTTTTTGTATGAAAGTGCTTATGAAACATGGCATTCAAAGGTTTTATCCATTTCTTGTAGCCAAATTATACGCTCATATCATGATACACCAAGAGTAACATGTTCTAATTAATTGCTTTGCTAAGATCATTCCACTAGTGTACAATCGAGATATATTTTTGTGATTTCCTTGTAAGAGTTGTTGATGAACTCGAGCACCCAGGATCACCTGCAAAACCAAGATAAACCTTCCACACGAGAGCAGCAAGAGATAAAATGCAGGAATATAGTGCAATAACAAAATGATGTTATTATCACACACTAAATGATACAATATGCCTCAACTCTCCTTTGAATTGATTGAGTTAATATGAACTCATCTTGACTAGATAGGAGGGAGAGGTGAGTGCTGATTATATAGCACAATATGGGCAAATAATTCCAAGAGGGGTAATAACTCCCAAATAACCAAATTAGGTGGGAGTTATGCCTACTTGGAAAATGCCAAATAGGTGGCATAACCTACTCAGAAAGAGACAAATGAGTGGTTTTGTGAGGTGGCATATAAGGCCAAAAGAGGGTGTGAAACTCAACCACCTAAGTGTGAGTGGGAGCAACACATGTAACCAATGGATTATGCCATGTGTCCTCACATAAACCACATCTTCTATAACCTAAGGTATGCTTAATAATGTGTATAGGAAAAATAGATATTCCCTAACATAAGGAAAATAAAAAACCTACACCAACACCCCCCCTTAAGCATAGCTTAGGTGGGTGAGAAGACACAAAGATGCAAATATGGGTCCCGGCTACTAGGCCATGTTAGGTACCCATGTACAAAATACTCTCACAAATGGAGTAAAGGAGAAAACCCAGTGGGACAAAACTCCTCCCCAAAAGAGAGAAAAGAAAACAAGTTTCCCAACACAAGAAGAATCCCATGCAAGGAAGAAGTCCCCTCCAAAATAGAAAGGATAGGAAAGACCATGTAGTCTTCCCCAAAGTAGTCAACTATGCCAATGGTTGAAGCTCGAAACTGAATGTAGAACATGGTCCACGATCGTTGAACAATGTTCCTCCCCTTAGGAAGAAACAAAACCAAAGGTGTATGAAGAATGTCTTCCCATTCCTGAAATGAATATGAGGGAAGAAAGCTCAAAATGTATGAAGTCTCTGAAAACTGCTCATCTGTCTCCACGTCGATGCCGAAAGTTGCCACCACCAACTCGGGTGTTATAGGCCACACTGATGAAGATGACAATCCAAAACCTAGTAGAGATGTGTGTAGAACAAAATCCAAAGACTCAACTACCTCCTCTGAAAACAAAGATGCCTCCTCCAAATGTTGCTCAAAAGTATCCACACTCATGTCAAACTGTGATGAATGATCATGTGGAGAATGAACAAGAGGATCCACACGTTCCTCCATAACAACTGAAGAAGAATCAACTTCATCAAAGAGAAGATGGATGTCATGAATAGTGTCTCCCAAGTCTGAAATATGAGACTCTATGAACAAACCTGCAATGTTTGTCAAGTAGTCATCCCAAGCAACTATATCTGGAAGACAATGTCGATCCTGTTGCACTGAATCACAAGTAGGAATGAAAGTAACACAAGTATCTTCAGAAGCAACAATCGTTAGAGGAGAAGGAATGTAAGGCTCAATAACTGGATCTGATGTGAGAATACCAAGATTCAAATAGCCAAAATTCTCCTCAAAATCAAATGTCACACAAGGAGTGTGATCAATAGCCAAAGGATCAGAACCGTCATCAGGTGCAAAGTCTGAAAAGGTATACAACCGAGATTCATTATCAACTATCCCAGTAGCAATTATCTCTGTGCTCTCCAAATCTCTGATGATAACTGAATCAGGTGTGAATTCCACAGTCTTGCCTGCTCCACCATGAGTGATCTGATAGATGGAAAGAAGATTGTTTGTCAAGTGAGGTACACACAAAACATCATTGAAGGTGCCATCCCCAATATCAACAGAACCCTTCCCAATTACACTCATGTAAGTGTTGTTGCCCATCAGAATAGGTGGCATAGCACAAGGCTCAAAAGAAGAGAACATAGACTGTGAAGAAGCCATATGATGAGAAGCTCCAGAATCTAGGAGCCATTTCCCTGATTCATGACTTGTAGAAGCACAAAGAGCTTTACCTTTATTTTTCTTAGACTCAGAAGCAAATTCTGCATGACCTTTATCCTTACTAGATCCTGACTGTTTGGAATGTGAAGAAGAAGAAGTAGACTCAGACATTCTAGAAGGTAGATCAATGTTGTTCTTCTTAAGAAGATGTTTCAGTTCATCAATATCCTTCTTATAACAAGAATGTTCTTCATGTCCAATCCTCTTGCAATATGAACAAGTAGACTTCTCCTTCTTAGATGAGTCCTCCCTTGTAGAGGATTTGTGTTGTGCTTGATCTATGTGTGGATTTTTCTTAGATTTCTTTTGTTTCTTGTCAGATTGTCCTAACTCTTTCTGTCCCTTAGGCTGACTAGCCAACAAGGCTTGATTCTGTGATGGCTTTATGAGACCCATAGAAAGAAGCTTTTGTTGTTCATGCATTAACATCTCAGAAAAAGATGCAAATGAAGGCATAGTGTATGCAGATCCCATAGTCAGTCTATGAGTATGAAAGCTAGAAACAAAAGCTGCAAATTCAGGACCAAGTTTATTCAGTGTATTATAGATTAACTGAATGTCCTTTTTATCAATACCACAAGCTTTACATTGTGCTCTCAGATCATTGACCTTAGTAATATAATCCTGGATGTTGCCAAAGTTCTTTGGATCAAGGCTCATCAATTCATTTTCAATCTGATAGCCTTTGACTTCATCTGTTGTACCATACAAAGATTTTAACTTTTCCCAAGCATCATGTGAATTTGTACAAGATTCAATCTGAAACATAAGATCAAGGGAAACAAAGCTACGAAGACATCCAAGAGCTTTTGTATGTTCAAGCATCCATTTTATCTTTTCCTTATCATCTTCAGGTTCAGCTACCTTGTTTTCAACATATGGAGTATACCCAAGTTGCATTAAGGCATTCCATGCATGTTGATGCCATGTTGCATAATTATAAGGTGTTAGCAAAGGAACCTTAGAATGATCCATGTGTGAAGGAAAAGAAAAGCACAAGTGAACAGATCAAAAAACACACACACACAAAGAGAGACCCCCCCTTTTTCACTCAATCAAGAATCCCCCCAACAAAAAATAATTTGGCACTTTATAAATCAGTGCGTTTACAATGCTGGAGTTGTTTTCCAGAGTTTTACAAATGTCTAAAATAGACCCAAATACTGAAAGTACAATCAAATCTCAGAATTAGAACCTCAAAATAGCACCAATGTGTAGTGCTCAAAAAAATATTCACTTTCAAAAAAAAATCACCTCAATACGAGGTCGTATGTGAAAGTTACATCAATTTGAAGTTAAAAAAATGAGAATTGTCCTTCAGATCTGCTGATAAAACTGATTTTTTGGAAAATATAGATCACTTGAGAAAAAATGGATCACACCACTACAAAGCCTGTGAAATTCTACCCCAAATAAAAAAAAAAATCTCTGAAAAAAGAGCTTGTATGACTGAATTATGGCCCTCCAAAGATTGACTGCAAAATCAAAAATGCAATTGGAGAGGGGGTCTGTAGAAATGTTCTGATTTAGATTCTACAAAATATGTAACCTATATGCAGAAACTAGCAACGATCCAGATGATTTTTTTCTACTACGAACAAAACCCAGATGGCGGATTTTCTTTAAAATATACAGAAAATATGGATGTAGTGTAAAAAAACGTCTTTAGCAACATAAAACGACCCCAACAACCAAAAAACAGCATGAAAAGGTAGAATCACCTACTTAAGACAAGCAAAGGCATGTTGCAACCTACAATATTGATTAAACACTCACAAATCTCTCAAATTTGAGAAGGGGCTTGCAGATCTGACGCTCTAATACCATGTAAGAGTTGTTGATGAACTCAAGCACCCAGGATCACCTGCAAAACCAAGATAAACCTTCCACATGAGAGCAGCAAGAGATAAAATGCAGGAATATAGTGCAATAACAAAATGATGTTATTATCACACACTAAATGATACAATATGCCTCAACTCTCCTTTGAATTGATTGAATTAATATGAACTCATTTTGACTAGATAGGAGGGAGAGGTGAGTGCTGATTATATAGCACAATATGGGCAAATAATTCCAAGAGGGGTAATAACTCCCAAATAACCAAATTAGGTGGGAGTTATGCCTACTTGGAAAATGCCAAATAGGTGGCATAACCTACTCAGAAAGAGACAAATTAGTGGTTTTGTGAGGTGGCATATAAGGCCAAAAGAGGGTGTGAAACTCAACCACCTAAGTGTGAGTGGGAGCAACACATGTAACCGATGGATTACGCCATGTGTCCTCACATAAACCACATCTCCTATAACCTAAGGTATGCTTAATAATGTGTATAGGAAAAATAAATATTCCCTAACATAAGGAAAATAAAAAACCTACACCAACATGCCTATGATAAATACATTTTCTTTATTCAGATGTGATCATCTCAATAAAGTACCATTATACCCTCTATGGTAGTGATTTTCCACCAAGATATATTGGATTTGATATTTTGGATGTTTTGATTGGTTCTTGATTTAAGATTCTAGTTTAGGACTTTGGATTAGACATTAATATTTTAAACTCAAATTTGGAGTTGAGGTTGGGTTTGGATATTTGGATTTGTATTTTGGATTGGATTAGGATAAATGATTTCCCACACCATATTGTATCTTGAAAGCTCATACACTAGGATCAATAATGAACGCCTTGTGTGTGCAAAGTACTTCAATTTTTTGCTAGATTTTGATTGATTGCTTCATCTCAAGATACCTTGCTTTGTTAACATTTGTTGATTCTTTTTCTTATACGATCCACTTTACATTTTTATTTGTGGACTTATGTTACCCTTTGTATTCATTTATTTTGTTGCTTGATTTTCACTTGATGTTTCATGTCAATGTTTTGCTTCATAGTGATCCTTGGATTATTTTCAATTCTTTGCTTAATATTTTGATGCATCTAGATTAAGTTCAAATATTTTGTAATAATCCCTTGACATGATGTTGTCTTGATGTCCCATGATTTTTTTTATTGCTTCATCATTTTGAAATAAATCAAATCATTACATGATCTAGTTGATCCTAATCAATGGGTCCTAACCACTACTTAAACCTTTTTCTACTTTAGATAGAATCTCATCAGGGAGTTTTATCTTCTTCTTCTAATAGATATCATCATATTATAATTATGACATTATAATTTACCAAGTGAATAGAAGCAACAACCCTAACTTCCATTTATGATTCAATTATAACAATATTTTTCTATTTTATTTAGGTTTGACATTTTAATACATCTTCTTTCAAGAATCGAAAAATGCGAAAATTTTGTGAGAATTCCAAATTAGCCATAATTCTATATAAGTTTATAACCTTAAGGGAAATGGGCAGGCATAAGAAAAAAAACAGAAATCTTGAAAACTTGGGATTTGAAAGGGTTGACTAATAGTTTGACATGCACTACCAACATAAATGTACGTTGACAGTTTCTTGAAAAGAAATAAATTTCCCCAAACGATTCATTTACATACCATTAAGAGATAATTCACTGAACAAAGGGGATGCTAGTTATTTTTACCTAAAGAACAAGATGAATTGGTTGTTCATTAAACAAGTATTAGTAGCAGGAATTTTTTTTTCCTTTATATGAATGAGAACATTTAATCTAAGGATAAAGTCTTTGGAAGGCAAACCTTAAAAAATCCGCATGTTGGATCTATAAACCATACGAGGACCGCATCCAAATGGTACGAAATGATGGAAGCAGTATCTTATTCGATCTGGAAAGCCTACAAAGATCTCATTCTGTACTTAGTTGGGATGCGTTAGTTGACTTGCGTGGAGTGTTATTGAGCCCCGTAGGAAGTTAATGCTGGAGATGATGATGTTGATTTAAATGGGAAATAGGGTAAACAAAAACCAACAAAATCATTAGGTAAATGAATGAATGAATGAAAGATTTTAATGACGTCCGCGAGACCAAACAGTCTATGGGACCGAGACAAAACAGGCCTAATTTGTCTTCATACTCTTTTCCAAGTCAGATCTCCTGCTGTTAAGTTTGACTAGAAGGCTAGCCGTCTGATTAATCTTATCTTCCTCAAATAGCTGGTGCATATTGTCCACTTTCAAACTATTTTCATGTTGAGTGCGGATATCCTCGTAAGCAATGCATTCCATGATGAAGTGCCATTCTGTTTCCACAACCCCTTTATTGCAGAAAATACAAGTTCTTTCTTCCCAAGTTTCCTTGGGTATCTTCCACCTACCGGTCTCACACCTAAGGTGATGTGATCCCGTCCTCAATTGTGCCACTAACAACCTCGCTTTCCCTTTAATATCTGCACCTAAATAAGTTTTTTCACCATGATCCTTTGTCGGGTTAAACTCTTTGATGTAGTATGCTTTTTTTCGCCCAATCTGGTTTGTCCACATGGCAGTTCTGAATTTTTCAGTCACATAGCTTTTTATTTCACTATTGGTGCTAGGACACTCATGCAAATTGATGTCCCACTTGTTCATCCACTTGTGGTTTTGTTTCATCCAAGTTTTCTTCCTACGTTCTAGCGTCTCCTTCATAGCTGTTTTGGGCCAACGGTGGTTATCCATGTTTTCAACCTTCTTTAAATAGCTTATCAACCGGATTAAAGCCGATGCTTCCAATGGAAAAGACCCTGTTTCAGCTAAAAGAATTTCATAGGGGACAGTGGTTTTGACTTTGAGACTGCTTGTTATTAGATGTTTTTGAATTCTTTCTAGTTGTCTCCAACTGCATTTTGACATACTATTTCCCCATACTTCACACCCATAAAGTATAACCGGAGCAACAAGCAAACCAAAAAGGGTTTTCTTGATTAAATGCCGCTCGAATTGTTGCCTATGGATGACTCGAGTTACAAAATTAGCTATATTCGACGAAGCCTCCACTAGGTATCCATCACATCTGACGTACCTGTACAGAAATTTCTCGCACGAATGGCCATGCCAGAGCCCTCAACTAGCCGATTCCATGATGTCAGCGCCCGGGTCCATACTCTTTTCTTAATACAATCGTGTGATATTCGTACAATTTTCGTAATTATTAGTCTACAGTTGGAAGAATAAGTAGTAATACTGGTCGGCGGGCCATGTCAGTCGGTGGAATTAATACAGGGAAAAAAGGCGTGGCACATCATGCAAATCAGCTGTAAAATTCTGTAGTAATGCCAATATAATTCCTTGATACAAATAACCCAATTGAACAATTAATGCAAAAGTAAATGTAAACTGACATCCAAGATACAGTTTGAGAATTATCAATCGCATCTCGCAGGGCAATTGCAGAATGGCAATCCAGATGCAGAATGGCAATCCAGAACGGGTAAAACGCAAATCTAGGGGAGAGGACCGGTAGTTGTGCACCCTAATTTCGCTCTTCTAATACTACATGGAAATTTCAAATCACTCCAATTTTTTACAGTAGCTTACTTGGCAAGTCCCCTGCTTATAACTTTCATTTCAGGGCCACATCATCAAATATGATGCCACATCAGCATGATTTTTGTCAAGGTGTCCAAAAAGGCCCAAAAAAAAGTGAGACCAATACTTGTGCATTCACATCATGGGTAGTTGAGCACTGATGTGGCATCACATGATTGGTTGCTTTTTAGATCAAAGGAATACATTTTGTTTAATTATGGGTAGTCAAGTCAAACTATTAGACATTATATAAACAATTGCTATCACAACTATTAGACATTATATAAACAACTACTATCACAACTATTGAAACATGCTCAACTAATAGGTCCTCCCTAAATCCAAGCGGATAAATCTGATTTTTGTCATCCGATTGAAATGAAAAATTTTAATGACGTCCACGAGGCCAAAGAAGCCTAAGGGACCCAAGACCAGCACAAGAGCCACCCACAAAAGGCCCTAAACAGATTGTAAACTCCGTTCGAGATCAGCCCTCCTGCAGTGAATTTTGATGATGAAGTTTGCAGCTTTGTCTAACCTTGATTCTTCAAACAGAGTATTTAAATTATCGACCTGCACGGTGTCCCCATAACTAGCCCGGATGTCTTTATACGCTGAGCACTCCATGGTGAAATGCCATTCCGTCTCCACCATACCCATGTTACAAAAACGACATTTTCTATTTTCCCACTCCTCTTTAGGAACCACCCACCTGCCCGTTTCGCACCTAAGATGATGTGAACTAGTACGCAATTGGGCAATCAACATTTTTGCTTTCCATTTGATATTCGCGCCTATATAGGCCTTTTCTTCGTGATCCCTCGTGGGATTGAATTCTTTGATATAGTAATCCTTTTTGCGTCCTGCTTTTTTCATCCATATAGCATATTTAAATTTTTCTCTCACATATTTTTTTATTTCTTCATTTGTGTTTGGGCATTCATGCATCTCAACATCCCATTTTTTCATCCATTTGATATTTTGTTTCATCCAGGTGTTCTTTCTTCTAGTTAGCTCTTCTTTCATGATTAACTTAGGCCACCGATGACTCTCCATATTCTGGACCTTCTTTAGGTAGCTTAATAACCGAATCATCGCCGAGGCCTCCAAGGGAAAAGTACCGGTCTCAGCCAATAAAATCTCATAGGGCACTGTAGTCTTAAGCTTGAGGCTGCTTATAATTAGATGTTTTTGTATTCTTTCCACTTGTCTCCATTTCTGGTCTGACATATTGCTGCCCCAAATTTCACACCCATATAGAATCACCGGAGTGACAAGAAGCCCAAAAAGCGTTCTTTTAGTTTTCCAATCCCATAATTCAGCATTTCTACATCTATTTTGGAGAGAGTATAGCGCTTTCCAACCTCCCTGAATTCTTTTTGCTCTACATGTTTCCCAACTAAGTTTGTTGTGAAAATCAAGCCCAAGGCACTTGTACTCTTCCACTATTTCCAACGGTCTACTTTCAAAGAGAAATTCAATTTGCTGTTTTTTCCTCCGCAGCGAGAAGATCATTATTTTGGTTTTGCTAGTGTTCACTTGCATCCCGACCTCTTGACAAAACGTTTCAAGAGCCTTCAAATGCTTTCTCAAATCAAGCGCAGTTTTAGCAATTAAAATGAGATCATCAGCATATAAGAGCAATTTTATTACAAAATTGGCCAAATGAATGCCATTCCCACCAACCTTGCCTAACCATTCTTCCAACTTATCAATGTAAAGCCCAAATAACGTTGGGGAAAGCGGGCAGCCTTGCTTGACACCAACATCGCTGCCAAAGGATTCTGACATACCATCATTGGTTCTGATTTTAGCTCTGACCTGCTCGTATAGCCTATGAACAGCCGCCCTAAGCTCATGCGGAACTCCCAAATCCTCCATTCTCTTCCATAACTTACCCCGCGGCACCGTGTCAAAGGCTTTTTTAAAGTCAACAAAGCAGCAATAAGCTTCATCGCCTTGAACATCCCAAATTTTCTCAATCAAGAATCTAAGGGTAACCCCATGGTCAATAGTGGAATGTTTGGGCCTAAAACCAGCTTGTCCCTCATTGGTTTGATTAATAAGGCAATCACGATACCTTTTACGTAAGAGTTTCTTATGAAGCCACCGCTAAATCTCAATACTACTCGAGGTCCGATAATATAAATAACAGCATTTAATATGCGACTTATTATATGATGGTGGGCTATTACAGTCGCATGTTTTCCCGAGTTGCTATTCATGGCAGATATTATACCTGTACGATTTCCGAAATATCTTAATGTTATGTACCCACTTAAAATTGGCGGTTGTATTTTGGGACGACACTAAAAATGACGGTGTAGTAAATATTTTGCAATCAGATTAGGGTTTCAAAACAGCAAAGACGTACGGGCTTCAATGTTAAACATATGCGACGCGCGTCCCGACAACAAATTGTGTGGTGGAAATTTGGCGGTGTGGATGGCAATGACGACAGTCGTCTACCCATCTGAATTTCATTACTTGATATAAGCCCAGGTCCATTAATAGATCATACGGTAATGGGTGTACTAAAGCTTTCCTTTAATGGTAGAACGGCGATTCTAGCTTACAATCCTATGATGTCAGTACAATGAATACCATATGTTCTCTCACTTTGTCTCAATCCCGTGTGAGAGATCTTATAAATGTAACTTTTCCTTACATTATCTAAAATCTGACATTGCACTTCAACTTGGATTCTCTTCGTCAAAAATAAACAGGTGGTCTTCACCCCTTGAACAAATATGAAATGCAGGATTCCCCACGGATATGTATATTCAACTCTGGTTGTTGAAATTACCAGCAGCTGAAGCAGGCTTAACTCTATAAGAGATTCTATTCGACGTTCCTCCGCTCCAAGAGCAATCATGGTTAGCTTTGGTTTGCCATCGATTATGCCTGTTAAAAGTGCTCCTGCTGATACTTATAGCTGTTTTTTAAAATTTGACAGTGACCAAGAATGACCTTGGTAGCCGTCAAATCTCTGTTACGGAGCAGATCTTAAAGTGCTTCTCAAACCAAGAAATTCTCAGGGTGACAATACAAATGCACGTTACTGAAAAACGGGATAAATCATATTAAAAAAAATGGATAAAAATAAACGTAATTCAGTTATTACATTTTAGATCAGTGAAGTATGTGAGTTTGCTATATGTGGCTCCACAACAACCTCTTAGTTGTTTTCTAAGGTGAAAGTTTAGGTTCTATCACAAACATTGAGAGATAGGTCACTAAAAATCATAGATTTGATCTACTGTTGGTAAGATAAATAAGGCTTCCTATCAAATGTTTTCTATTTTTTTTTTTTGATTTTCTTAAATATAATTTTTTGGAGTTGACTTCAACATTTGGCTTGCATTTAACTTCATCTTGATTTATTCGAGCAGCTCTTTCTCAAACTTTGTTTGAGAGATAACAACATAGCCTTGTCTTTTTCATACTTTCAAGATAAAAAATTTCTTCACTTAGAGAAATCAACTTTAATACTCCTAGTGCTAACAAGATCATCAATATATAAAATTAGGATTACAGTTTTTCCATGCTCTTGTACAAGTTGTAATATGAAATAATATAAGAAACCCATGTTTGTAATTATGTTCCTCAATATTGATGTACAATGCACAAGGTTCTTGCTTCAAAACATAGAAGAATTTGGCTAATCCAAACTCTTGATTTTCTTTTGCTTTGGCTATAAATTCTTCAAGTTGATCTATGGGCACTTCTTGAATATCTTCATTTGGAAATTCACTTTTGACATCTATTTGATGAACAAATTGACTAAATTGCGTTGCGAGTTCAAACATAAGATTCAAATTTGCTATTGGAGCAAAGTTTTCTTCATAATCAATGCCTTCTTTTTTCTACCAATAGATCGTTGTGTAGACACCCCAATTCTGACATTACACTTTTAAATTAATTAAAATTCTAATTTTTAATTAACCCCTGTCATCATCCCATAATTAATTATATTTGTATTATTTAAAATTAATTATATTCCTTTCTCTTCTAAAATAATTAAATATTATATTATTTAATTAATTATTTCATTTCTATCCTAAATTAATTAAATATTATACTACTTAATTAATTATTCCAATTTCCTTCTAAATTAATTAAAATTTTAATTTAATTAATCTTCACTATTGTCTTATTCTTCGAAAAAAATTAGATTATTTTAATATAACCTTAGTCATCACCATTCATTTCCTCTAAACAACCACTAATTAATTAATCCTAGAACAATTAATTAAATCATCCTTCATTAATACCCACTTAACCTTTTTTTTCAATTTTAAATTCTTTAATTGCCACATGTTATCTCCCCTCACATGCTTGCTTCTCCAACCCTCCAATAAATTCTCACCTCCAACGATTGAAGAGAATGGTTCCCTTGTTTAGAATGGAAACAAAGAAGCAAGTCAAGAGTCAACAGATGTTGATGAAGGTAAAACCTTGGAATTTCAGTTGCCTGATGAAGTTGTTGATTTAATAGCTGAGAATCAATCTAGAACTGTCATTTTGTTCTTTTTGAGAGGAATTCCCTCAGAGCTAGATTTTTATAAATGGGTAAAAATGAACTGGTAAAATAAGGGATGGGGAATTGAAACTATAAGAGGGTTAGGCAAAGGATACGTATCTTGTATGTTCAAGTTTGCTAAGCATGCTCAGGGAGTTCTACAGTATGGCACATGGGTGATTTGTGGTAAAATTTGTTATCTTCAAGCCTGAACATTTGCCTTTCACCCCAAGGCCCTTCTCGATCTCGTTACCCCATGTGGTTGGAATTGCTTTTTTTAAACTTAGTTTTCAGACCATTTGTCAAGGATATTATGGCCCAGCTTGGTAAAGTTATCTAGTGTAAATAGAGTTCTGATAAATTTTCTAGCTGAAGAGTGCACCCCAGAGTGTGTGTGGAAGTGGATTTGAACAAACCCTTGCTAAAGAATATTAAACTGTATGGGCCAGGTTTGGAAATAGAATAGCCAATAGTCTATTTAAATAAGCCTAATGCTTGTTTTTTCTGTCACCAGGAAGGCCATTTGATCCGTGATTGTCTAGTTAGGAAAAGCAGATCTGTTCCTTCTCACCCGATAATGGATCCATTTAACTTTGTCAATAAACCTGCCATTAATTCCCCTTTTTTCACTAAATCCCCTCCATCACCTCCCTCTAAATCTAATGCTATTCTTCCTTCCCATGATGTCCCTTCCCCCTCTAGATCTCACTCTTCAATCCCTTCTTATAAGGATGTGATTATGTCTGATGAATGGAGAATTTTTCGGAAGAGGAAGGAACCCTCCTCTTCTTCTTGGATTCCTTCTTTAACCAGTGAAGAGTCTCCCCATCCTTCTAGTGAACAATCTCCCCATTCTTCTCAAGGATTGTTGAAGTCTCCTAATAGGTTTGTCTCCCCATCTACTTCTCGACATAGGTCTAGATCTCCTCCTGCTACAAATGAAATATTGAATGATGAACAAGTGATTTCTCTTTCTAATTGCTTTGGAGTCTTGCCACAAGATGATGATAATAACCTTGCTGGTAGAAATTGAATTTTGATAGGGATGTGTAAAAATCACTTTTAGAAAGTCATTTTTTTACCATACCAAGCACATGTACATACACCACTTTTTGACCCAAATAAACGTATTTTGCTAATTTCTTTTGGGGAAAGATAGCTAAAAACATGAAGATTGATGAAGAATTTTTTTTTGTACTTTTTTCTTAATTTATTTTTTATTGAATTTTTATTGGCCTTAATTGTTGTTTTTAAAAATTGACATATATGGACAACATAATTGAACCTAAACTAAATATTTTTTGAATCTTTTTTCTTCATTGTGTAGAGAATTTCCCGAGGATTGATGCCATATAATTTTTTTACAAAAAATAACCAAAAAAGAGTTATTAAAAAGCAAAAAAAGACTAATATTTTAAGTTTATGGACTAGTTTGCTTAGAAATTAATTAAAAAATAACAAATATAATCCAATATTTAAAAAAATTATATATTTGAAAACTAGACATTGTGTTCTCTAATGTGTTTTAATTTCATAGATTGATTTAGAAAAGAAGTCCATCAACCATATTGCCAAAGTTGGACATTTCTATTGAACTTGCCTTAGTTTTTTAGTTGCAAGTCAAAGGCTAAGGTTTGGGTTTCCAAGCCTTTCTCGAACCTAAAACTGAGGTAGCACGTGGGTTGTGCATTCAAAATTTTAAAAATGCGTACGCATTACAAAACACATACGTATTTTTTATTTGCATGATTATTTAAAAAAATAAATACTTTTTAAAAAGGTGTACACATTTCTAAAAGGTATTTAATTTTTTAAATAAATGCCTTGTACATGTTATAAAATGTGTACACGTTATATAACGTGTACGCGTTATAACACATACACATTTTTTAGTGTATACATGTTTTTTTAGGCTTAGGTACCTAAAGCATACACATTTTTGAATGCTCTTGAATGCTCTTGATCTCATAAACTTGCTAGGATACTTTCTCATAAAAGTTTCTAGGAGAAAATATGTGAATTAACCTTGTATTTATACTTGTTTATGCCAAATTTCCCAAAATTACAACACTACAAGCTGACATCAGATCTAGGAGAATAAAATCCTACCAAGAATTGAATTCAAAATAGGTCCAAGCTAAAGCAAGAATCATATGCCAGTTGGAGCGTATGAGTCCCAGTAGCCTAATCTTGGGACACATATTTCAAGAAATACTAAGTTCTATGCCATATTCAGGACCAGGCCCCGAAACTTAGGTGGGACCCATATGCCCAAGGTGGTGTGTGAGTCCTAGATCACTAAATCTAGAACACACAACCCAAAAATATTAAATTATGATTGGTCATTAGTTAAGTGTCAGGATTATCCTCAGAGAAATGCATTAAATAAGGCTTGTGGAAGCAAAATAGAACCAAATAGGGCATAAAGAAGCACAATTTTAGAAGGGAGGGCCCAAACAGGTGTGAAAATGTAAAGGGATACATTTTTCTACACTAGAGAGTCCCACTTAGGGTTTTTGGAAAGTTTAGATAGTGAAAAATAGAGAGCACATAATACCCAAAAATTTGGAAAAAGACCTATACAGGGACTAAATCACCCAAGTGGGCGAATGAGTCCCAAATTAGGGTTTTCAAGCTTGATTCAACAAATTCTGAGTTGATTTCTATGTTTCTAGATTGTCTGCTCAATTGACTATTTACAGTTACATATTTATGTGCAATTCGATTTATATGCAAATGTGAAATAGTGAACAAAATGGTCTAATATGAGATGCAATTTGAATCTAAATCTAATCCTAAATGCATGAATAATGACTCTAAATGTAATTATGATGCAATACCTATGGATTTTTTTGATTTTCAATGAAATTGAATGATTAAAACATGCAAAAATGCAACCTATACACACTTTTCACTAATGTAAACTTTAGGAGCCTTAAATGCAATTCAACTAATGAAAATCTAATGCAAAGCTAATGCAACCTAGATCTAGGGAGAGAATGGTCTCCAAATCAAAAATTTAAGGGTCCAAAGGTTGGGTTCACCAAAATGAAACAAAGAAAAAGTGGATAAAGGGATGATCCTCAATGAAGGGATATTAACCCTCTACTTTCTCTCTTATTTCATTAGGAAACTAGATCTCTCAATCAAGGGACTATCAAATCTTAGGTGAATCGACTCAATTGAGAAATCTAGTGGGTTCCTAGTGTGATTGGATGGGGGTTCACCATGAAATGAAGCTTCAAAGGAGAAATGCACAAACCCTAGAAACTTGAAATCATGAAATCAAATTGATGAACAAAATGAAACAAAAAAGTACCTGGAGGAGTGGAGAGGCCAAAACAAGGTAGATGTAAACCCTAGAAACTTCTATTTTAGATTGCATGGGACTAATATGTCAAGTTAGGTGATTTAGTCACACTCTAGGGTTTTCAAGGTAGGATCTAGGATTCTATGAGAGTTGATCAAGATGTTTTGAATGGTGATCAAAAACTATCATGGGACTAATATTCTAGGTTGGGCGAATGAGTCCCATTCACATAAATTTGCAAAACACACATCAAGAGAGAGAGAAAAATGTTGTTTTATTAGTAGATGGGGGTTTGTCTTAGTCAAACCCCATTTGAGTAATTAAAATTTGAAATGAATTGAACTAACATGAAGGAATGATGAATGAAAAAATGAATGAAACAACTCACCAAACCTTGTTAAATTCTAGGAGTGTAGATCTGCAACTTGTATGAATTGGCCTCAATGGATGTAGATCTTGATCACCAAAATTGATATGGCTTTGAATGCTTGAACTTGGATCACAAATGCTACATTAACATGTTAGCTCACAATCACACATGATGCATGAAGATCTTGAAATGATGCTTGAATCTTGAATTGATGCTTCAAAATGCCTGATAATCAACACTTGAATGATCTTGAATTCTCTCTTGATCATAAGACTCGCTCTTACAATTGAACACTTGAAAGCTCTAAGTCTTGGAATAATGATTCTAGCTCTTGGGTGCTTGCTATTAGATCTTCTTAGGTGAAATAATGACTTGAAACCTTAGTTATATAGGAATTCCATCTAATATATCATTTATTAGATCCCAAATGCTGACATTCACAAAATTTGAACTAAAAACCCTAAAATTGTCCCAAATGGGACAAATAGACCAAGGGTGGCGTATGGGTCCCACCCATGGGACTAATATGCCCAAGGTGGTGTATTAGTCCCACCCTAAGTTTTCAGGGTGAGAGAATGTCAGGGGGTTAGAATATTAAATGCATTTATTGAATTTGTCTAGATTTCAATTTAAATAAGTCTTGGGATATGTAATAAAGGGTCTTAGGGGTCTATTAATGATGATTTAACAACATAAATTTTTAAGGGTACTAAAATAGGTCCAAGCAAAGTGTGAAATTGTACTATCTCCAAGAAGGGAGTACAATTTTTGAAACTACAGTTATCTTTCATGGATAGATTTTGTAGCTACAATCAGATGCAAATAACAGAAGAAGATCGACATAATTTTATTTTTATTACTCCATAGGGAACATTTTGTTACCAAGTAATGTCATTTGGTCTTAATAAGAATGTAGGATCCACATATTAGAGAGCCATGATTGTGATATTTCATGATATGCTTCATGATATTAATATGAAAGATTGTGTGGATGACATTTTGGGTAAATCAAAATCAAGAATTGGACATGTAGAGGTATTAGAAAAATATTTAATTGATTTAAGAAATATTAGTTATGCCTAAATGTAAAGAAATGTGTATTTGGCATAACATCAAGAAAATTTTGGGATTCATTGTATCACAAAGAGGAATAGAAGTTGATCCAACCAAGGTCAAAGCAATATTAGATATATACCTCCACCAAGAAATATCAAATAACTACATAGTCTACAAGGAAAAATTCAAGCAATCAAAAGATTTATTGCTCAACTTGTTGATAAATTATAACCATTTTAACACCTTCTATGCAAAAATGTTAACTTCAAATGGGATAACAACTATTAAACAAGCCTTTCAACAACTCAAATATTATCTTGCTTCATCACCTATTCTTATACCACCTAATCTAGACAAACCACTTTTTCTATACATATATCATCTACCATCACGACCCTCATTATTGGCATATCATGGAGATAATGGAAAAGAAAGAGATATTTACTACATATCTCACACTTTGGTAGGTTGTAAATTGAACTATACTCCAATTGAAAGGGGATGTATTATAGTAATATTTTGTACTAAATTTGTGACATTACATGCTTTATCACAAGATGCAACTCATTTCCAAAGTATGTCCCTTGAAATATTTTCTCTCAAAATCTTCACTCACAGGTTGCATGGAAAAATGGATCATGATTCTCTACGAATTCGATATTGAGTATGTAGATAAAAAGGCCATAAAAAGACAAGTAGTTGTTGACCAACTTGTAGAAGCTCCTCTAATGGAAAATCACCCCCTATTAATGAAATTCCTAGATGAAGGTATTCTTACTATGGATGAAGGAACATGGTGGAATTTATATTTTTATGGATCAATTACTCATCATGGCTCAGGGATAAGAATATTGTTTGTTACTCCTAAAGGTGATTACATCCCTAAGTCTCTTCACATTTCCTTCCCTTGCACAAATAATATTACAAAATATGAGGCATTAATTGTAGGGCTCAGACTTGCTATTCAATAGAAAAAGACCAAATTACAGGTCTACGGTGATTCCCAAATAGTCATCAAACAAGTGAATGATGAATATAAAAAAAAAGATGATCAATTATTACCCTATAAAAATTTAGTTTGACCAAATACCTTTCTTGAATAAAAAAGTAGTTGATGCTATGGAAATGATTGGTTCCCTATTGGACATGCCTCAAAATAGTCAGTAGTACAAATTCTTGACTGAATAAATGTTTATCCTTTCCTACAATCTTCCAAAATGAAAATTGGTATGTGCTATAGTTGGTCCCAATTCACCATGGTACCAGGATACATATAATTACCTCCATAACAATACCCTTCCACCTGATCTATACATTTTCCACCATCAATCATTCATTTATAAATATGCTCACTTCACATTACTTGGTGACACTCTCTATCAAAGGACCTTTTAAGGAACCCTCCTATGGTGATTAGACACAAAAGAGGCTCAAAACACTTTAAGCAAGGTACATCAAGGTATCTACGACTCCAATTTTAGTGGTCCTATCCTAGCCAAGAAGGTGTGACATAGTGGATACTACTAGCCAACAATAGAGCAAGATGCACATAAATTTGTAAAAAAATTTCAACCATGCCAACAACATGGTGACCTCATTCATGCACCATAATAAGTGTTATAACCAATTATCACTCCATATCCATTCTCATGATGAGAGTTATACCTTGTTGGAAAAATACATCCATCCTCTTTTAATGGCCATAAATTCATTATCACCATCACTGAGTACTTTGCCAAATGGCTGGAGGCTATTCCATTAACATACATCACCAAAAAAAAAATTCTAAGTTTATCCTCCACTACATCATTTGCCACTTTTGTATTTCATCCTCTATTGTCATAAATAATGGAAAACCATTTAAAAATCAAGAGGTTTGTGATCTATGCCAAAAAATTTATATCCAACACCATTTTCCCACTCCATATTACCTATAAGGAAACAATCAAGTTGAGGCCACTAATATTTTAAAAAAAATGGTCAATGAAACTGGTCAAGATTGGCATCTCTAACTCAACCTTACCTTGCGAGATTATCGTACCATCATCCACACTCCCACAAGGGCAACACCATATTCCTTTACCTTGTGTGTTCAAGCCAACACATAGATTCAAAGTGACAACTTGAATAGGGGTATACTATACATTGGTTATGGGTTGCATTAGGGTAAACATTCATCTCTTGTAAGTAATATTATTCTTATCACCTTAGGGAATCCTTGCTTGATTTAGCAAGCACATATATTAAAGGATTTTTTTTTATCTCAACAATTGGTCTACTTTGTCCCAACCTGATTATTGGCTTATGGTTTTCTTTGTAATTTTAACACACATGCACTTGGGACCTATAACTTTATGCACCAACATAAAGGTTGATCAAAGAGCCAATATTTTTTGCAATTACGTAGGTGTTGTCATTTATGTTAGTTGGTCAGCTGGTTGTTGTTGTCATTGATGTCATGTATGTTGGTTATTGGCTGTATATGTTGAGGATATTGAGAAAATTGTAATGAAGAAAGGTTGCAGGTATTTAGTGTTTGCTCTAGGTTTTGCTCTGGAATGTGCTGCTATACTAGTGAGGATCTAAGGTATTGGTAATGATTGTTGGAAGTTGCTATAACAAGATTTTAGGTTTCTGGATCGTTGTACAATGCAAGCTATGTTCACTAGTTGTGAACCATTTTTTGTGTGTATCTAGCTAAGGTTCGGGAGAAATGTAGTTGCTTTGAATTTCTTCTTGATTGTACTTATTTAAAAAGTTCATGGAAGCATGTTGAGGCATGTTGGGACTTATTTAGGCCCTCATTAAGTGTGTGTTTTGGTCACCCTCATTTTAATTCCACCGTAGAATGTTTTGGCACCGACCTAATTTGAATTTGTAAATATAAATGGTATATGGATGACTTTGGATGAGTTTCAAGGTTGAAGATGGTATAAATATAAGTTGAGATGTTTGAGAAAGTAGTGAATGAATTAAAGAGAAAGATAGATGTGAGATAGATGAGAAATACTGTGTGTGTGATGTGAGTTTGAGCAGATCAGTGCAAAATTCAAGTGGCGAGTTTTTAGAGGCAGTGAGCTGAAGGTGTACTCTATCATTCAAGCATGTCTACAAGTGTGTGAGTTAATTGTGGTGGAAATCTCTGCTGTATTGAGATTTTTATCTCTCTATAACAAATCTCTTCTATCTTCTTTTGTAATTCTATGGCAATGAGCCTTCTAGGTGGTTAACCCTTGCTGAACAGTAAGTCCTGTTTTGGCAGTGAGCCTTTGTATTTTATTTTGATATTCTCTATATTGTGAGCTAATCCTCACCATGGTTTTTCCCTTATTGGGTTTTCCATGTAAATTTGGTGTTATTGTGTGTATGTTTTTTCTTCTTTCAGTTTCTTCTTTTGCACTTAATGTTTAATCACTTAAGCATAGTAAAGGATTTGTGAATGATAATTGATATAACTTGTGGTGGAAGTGTTAATTTCTACAACTGATTCACCCCCCTCTCAATTGTCTTGCTCAAAAATTGGTATTAGAGCTTGGTTCCTTGGAGAAGATCTTAATCACTTGAGGAAGGTCCGAGATGGAGAGAAATATCACTATTGAGTGTCCTAGGTTAGATGGGACTAATTATTCCCTCTGGAAAATAAAGATGGAAGGATATCTAAAGTAATGTGGATATGATATTGAGAAAGCTTATAAGACTGTATACACTCCTCTTGCTAATGGTTCGAGTATAGTTGATGAAATCAAGGCGCATGAAGCAAACAATAATGAAAATTTCATTTTGAAGAATAGTCTTTCACATTTTGAATTGATTAAAGTTCAAAATTTGAAGACTGCTAAAGATGTTTGGGATGCATTGGAAAAGATTCATGAAGGAGATGAAAAGGTAAAAGAAGCAAAGTTGCAGAATTTGGAGGCATAGTTCGAGATCCTGCATATGTTTGAAGAAGAGAACATTAAATCCTATGTATAGAGAGTGGATGAACTGGTAGGTGGAATGCAAGGAATTGGTGCTACAATAGAAGAATCTAGGATTGTAAAGAATATTCTTAGAACTCTCCCTCATGCATATAGTGAAAAGGTATCTATTATTGAGGAATTTATAGATTACAAAACTTATACTAAAGACCAGTTATTGGGTACTTTAACATCATTTGAAATGAGAAATCCTATCTTGAGAAATGGATCCAAGATAGAAACTTCTTTCAAGGCTTGTACAAGAATTTAAGATCCAGATGAAGAGAACCTCAATGAAGTAGAAGCTAACTTATTAAGAAGGATGAAAAAGGGCTCTGATAAGTATGAAGGTAAGCTACCCTTTAAATGCTTTAGTTGTGGAGGAATAGGTCATTATGCTTCGATATGTTTGGAAAGAGCTAAGAAGAATAAACATAGATTAAGCAAATAAAACAAAGGGAAGATGATTAAGAGAGCATATTATGTGAATGAAGATGCTGGTATTTTTGATGAAGAATTTGATTATGGAGATGTTGATGACAATGAATGCTTGTTCTTGGTATAAAAGATGAATCTAATTCTGCTGATACTGAAAGATAGGTAAAGGAACGTGCTTCAGAGAAAGTTGAAGATACTATAATCTCTACTCTTCATGCTAAACAGGAAAATAACTACTAGGTTGTTGATATTGGTTGTTCACATCACATGACTAGTGACAAGAGTAAGTTTGTTAAACTTGAAAAATATGATGGAGGCTTAGTTAAGTTTAGAGATGATACTTGTGCTAAGATTTGTGGGATAGGTTCAGTCAGTTTTGATGGCAAGCATAATACTGATGATGTCTATTATGTTAAGGGTTTAAGGCATAATCTCTTGAGTGTTGGAAAAATGTGTAGTAAAGGATATAATCTTGTATTTTAGGATGAGAGATGTGAAATTAGGAAAGGATCCAGAATAGTGATTGTTGTGGGAAAGAAGTCTGAAGGAAATATTTATCAACTTAAGGGTGCTGAAAAACATTGTTTTATGTCTCAGATTAATGATAGTTGGTTATGACACCAAAGGATGTGTCATACAAATTTTGACAACTTGGCGAGGATTAGTGTAGTGCAAGTTGTAAGAGATTTACCAAGGATTACAAAACTTATTAATGCTATTTGCAGAGATTGTTAGTTTGGAAAGCAAGATAGAAATTGCTTTAGGTCAAAGGAATAATCTACTACCAGACTACTGGATTTGATTCATACAAATATCTGTGGTCCTACAAGAGTAAGAAGTCCACAAGGTGACAAGTACTTTATGCTTTTGATTAATGATTACTCTAGATATACATGGATTACTTTTCTTAGAGAAAAAATTGATGCATTAGATAGATTCAAGGAATTTAAGGCTATGGTTGAAAATGAAGCAAATTTGAGAATAAAATGTTTGAGGTCTGATAGAGGTGGAGAATTCACCTCCAATGAGTTTAACATGTTTTGTGAAGTTCATGGAATAAAGAGGCAACCGTCTGCTCCTAGAACTCCTCAGCAGAATGGAGTTGTTGAAAGAAAGAGCAAGACGATTTAGGAAGCTACTAGATTAATGATTATAGGTTGTACCATAGAAAAAAGGGCCTCTTTCTTGACATGGGAATAATTCATAATAAATTGGACTTAATGAGGTCTTAATCTAGTGTTGTGAGGCATTTTATGCATGCACGCTAGGTCTTGGACCCTTGCAAATTGAATAACATGCTTTTATCGATGTCTTGTGAAGGTGCTGTAAAAAATTTCTACACTTTTCTAGACTCAATTAATTACAATTCACCTAAAAATAACCTTTTCAGCACTTATCAAGTCCTATTTTGAAGTGTTGTAAAGTCTTGTAACAAGATTTCATGCTTTTCTAGGCTTGATTTCACTATTTACACCTTTCTTATGCTTTATTTAACCCCTTTATGCCCTTATAAGGCTTAATTAAGTGTATTTTTGAATGTAAACCCAACAAATAACATTAAATGGAAGATAATTCCCCACACCCACTTTCAAGTCCAAGGTGGGACCCATTCGCCATGGGTGGCAAATGAGTCCCTCTTGGCTCCAAATTCAAAATTTTTCAAATTTTCTTTTGGGTTTTATTCATAATTGCCTTATGTCGACTTGTGATGAGGTATCAATGGGTTACTAAGGCATAAGTGTGTATAAATAAGTGTTTTTATCCTCATTTTACATCCCCCCATGTCTCACACACATTCCCTCTTCATTTTTCATCCATCAATCTTCTATCTCAAGTTAAGCAAGCTAGGGCTTTCATATTACAAGTCATTAAATTAGCTTCTAGAGACATTCAAGGGTTGAATCTTCCTCCATTGCTATAGAAATTCAAGATCAATCATCATGGAAAGGTAATAAACTCCATTATTGCATGTCTCATTACTTTCTTTTATCATTTTGGTTTAATTACCTAAAAGGAGTTTGACCAAGGCAGACCCCCATGCCCTAACATTTAACATCTCTCTCTTTTGCCTTGTGTGTTTGCAGATTTAGGACTCTTGGAAGCTTGGAAATAATTGAAGATCAAGTCACAACATTTCTCAAGTCTTCTCTTCATTCAAAAAGTCAAAATATCAACAAAAACTCATTTTCAAACCCGTAAATCAGAGTTTCAGAAGCATACACCTATAGAGAATCAAAGTGTAGATCGGAAGCTCCAGATTCCACTTTTGAAAATTCAAAACTTCAAAAGGGACTCATTCACCATGGGTGGTGAATGAGTCCCACTCCAAGGTCAGTTTTGTGTTTTCTGCATTTTTAGACACCCTTTTGGCAAAAACAAGTTTCGGCTCAGTTTTACAAAACTAGGACTGATTCGCCCAGAATGGAAAATGAGTGCCACCATGCCTAAAAATAAGCATTAGAAGAATTTAAAATGTCATTTCTTTCCTTCATCCACATTCTAGGTGCACAATTTTAGTTTGATTCATTTTTGTTGCAGTTTTCTATTCATTTTTAGGTGATTTTGTATTACACAATGTGTTTTCAAACAAGTTGTTTTCCTTTGGTTTCTATTCATTAGTCAATCAATCTTATTAGTTTCTTGCATTAAAACATTATATCTAGGCATATTGCATCCATATTCCATCCATCCTTGCATCAATCTTTGAATGTGAACATAAGCATTTTTGACCCATCTTTCTCCTTCTAGGTGAAAAACCCTAGAAGCGATAGAAAGTAGGTGGGTGCCAAAAATATATGTTCCACAGGTCTATTAGAAATTTACTAGATATAATCTATTCATAATTTTGTTTATGTATTTAATCAAGTTCAAGCAAAAGCTATCAGTACTAGGACCTCCTATGAGCTATGGTGTGGAAGAATTCCTACTATCAACTATTTTAAGGTTTTTCAAAGAAAATGTTATATCAAAAGGGATGAAGAAAATTCAGGGAAACTTGATGCTAGATGTGATGAAGGTATCTTCCTTGGATACTCTACTAGGAGTAAAGATTACAGTTGTTTCAGTAAAAGGCTAAGGAAGATCATAGATAGCAGAAATGTCAAGGTGGATGAAGCATTGAAGAATTCAATTGAAGTTGATGGATATGTATTGGATAAACCTAATTGCATATAAGTTGAAGAAGTTGTAGAAGAATAGGAAAAAAAATGAAGAAGAAGAAGCTCTGGTGGTGGTGAAATAAATCTGTGCTTACTTTCTAAAGTTGAACCTAAGACAATAAGTGAAGCATGTAAAGATGAGAATTGGATGAAAGCTATGGAATCTACTTATGCAGATTGAGAAGAATCAAACCTAGGAATTTGTCCCTAGACTGGTAGATAAGAACATAATTGGATAAAAATGGGTATTCAAAAAAAAGTTGAATGAAAATGGAGAAGTGGTCATAAATAAAGCAATACTTGTGTGTAAGGGCTACTCACAAGTAGAAGGTGAACCAACAATTTTGTTGTTAGAATTCTCTTGCACTTTTAGGCTTCTCTTGCACTTTTAGGATCTTCCACCTGAAAGGAGAGAGATAGAATTAACCCCAAAATTGAAGTGGTTCATTCAATCTAATGTATGAATGATGCAATTAAGACTAAATGAGATGATCTAAATGCATCTAAGTAATCTAAATGACTGATTATGAATGAAAAACCTAAGAAACAAGTAATGTTTGAAAACATAATATGATATGCAAACATGAACTAAAGTATGAAAAAATGCAAAATAAAATTGAAAAAGGCTAAATTAGAGTGCACCTATGTAATAGATGATGAATTTGGAGTGATTTTAATGTTGGAAGAAATAAGTGAAAATCACTAGTGGGACTCATTCACCACTGATGGTGAATTAGTCCTGCTACTGGCAAAAAGTCCTGAAAATAGGTTTCTGACTGTCAGGATCTATAATCTAACAATATTTAGTTTTCCAGCCTTAAGGTGGGACTCATTTGCCACTGATGGAGAATCAGTCCTCTCCCAAAATTTTCTGAAATCAAGGACCAATTCTATAGTTCCAGATTTGCACTTGTTTTCTTGTCGGGTTGACGGAGTCACATTTGTAGAAAACAGACTGTAGGTTGTCTCCAAGCTTGAAATAGATTTTAGTTGACTTGAAACACTTTGTTTACTTCTTGACCACCTTTCAACACCTAATTGCTTGATACATTTTCATACACAATTATGAAAACACACATGCAAAAGGGGAAAAATTGTTAAGGGTTAGGTTATAGGGATTTGCCTTGGTCAAATCCCACATTTTTAAATCAAACCCAAGGTTAATGAAGAAATAGAATGAAATGAACAAGGAAAGATGAATAAACAACATGTAAATGTCCTAACTCACCACAACCTTGTTGAAGAAATATGAAGATATATCAATGGTTGCTCCAAGATACTTGATTGATGCTTGATTGAATGATGCAAAGTGCTTGAATGCAAATGAACTTGATATTTGAATGATTGTAGGAGATGAATGGGAGATTGTAAAATGAGGAGAAAAACACTTATTTATACACACTTGTGCCTTAGTAACCCAATTATACCTCATCACAGGCTGACATAAGGTAATTTTGAATAAAAATTCGAAAGAAAATTTGAAATATTTTGAATTTGGAGCTAAGAGGGACTCATTTGCCACCCATGGAGAATGGGTCCCACCTTGGACTTGCAAGTGGGTGTCGGGAATTAAGTCATATTTAATGTTAATTTTTGGGTTTACATTCAAAAACACACTTAACTAAGCCTTATGAGTGCATAAAGGGGTCAAATAAGGCATAAGAAAGGTGTAAATAGTGAAATCAAACCTAGAAAAGCGTGAAATATTGTTACAAGACTTTACAACACTTTAAAATAGGACTTGATAAGTGATGAAGAGGTAATTTTTAGATGAATTATAATGAGAAGAGTCTAGAAAAGTGTAGAAATGTCTTACAACACTTCACAAAACCTTCAGAAGATGCCTTAATTTGAACTTTTAGGACTTAATGTGAATGCAAAAGTCACATTGCAACATTAAATAAAAGCAAAACAAATCAAGCATGATGAGTAAATAGCAAGATTCAGTTTCCTTATCCACTGTAGAAGCTGAGTATATTGCTGCTACATCTTGTTGTACACAAGTTTTGTGGATGAAACATACATTGAAAGATATCAGAGTAATGTATGATGATCCCATTTCTATTTTCTGTGATAATACAAGTGCAATTAACATTTCAAAGAATCCAATGATGAACTCAAGGAAAAAGCATATATCTATTAGGCATCACTTTTTGAGAGAGAATTTTGTGGAGAATGAAGTAAAGCTTGAATATGTACCTATAAAGGATAAGATCACTGGCATATTTACTAAGGCTCTTCCTAAATATTCTTTTGAGTATATCTAAGAGAAGTTAGGGGTCATTTCCCCTCCCTTCTTGAACTAGATGCATATGGAGATGCATCAGTTTGATGGATCTATGAATCTATCTTTCTTCTAGATTGAAGTTTGGTGGCTACCTCTTAGGGGGAGCAGGTAGTATCTTGTGTTGTCATTAAAAAAATGGTTGGGTATACTCCTAAGGGGGAGTATTAAGTATTGGTAAGGTTCTTAATGTCAAAGGGGGAAAATAATGTTAAATATTTTTTTCCTTTGCCATTGATGTCAAAGGGGGATAAGAGTATCATGTGAAAAAGTTTATCTAGAGAGAGTATCATGTGAAAAAGTTTATCTAGAGAGAGTATCATGTGAAAAATTTTATCTACTAAGGGGGAGAAAGTAAAATCATGAGAAAGTGTGTTCAGAGCAGTTGTGTTGTCTTTGATGGTTTTTCACATCATGTGTTGCCATCAATGACAAAGGGGGAGATTGTTGCAAGTATGAAGGTGTTGTCATAGATGTCAACTAGTCAATTGGCTGTTGTTGTCATTGATGTCATGTGTGTTGGTTATTGGTTGTATATGTCGAGGATATAGAGAAAATTGTAATAAATAAAGGTTTTAGGTATTTAGTGTTTGCTTTGGGTTATGCTTCGAAATGTGTTTCTATGCTAATGAGGATATGAGGTATTGTTCATGATTGTTGGAAGTTCCTATATCTATATTTTGGGTTTCTAGATCATTGTACAGTGCGAGTTATGTTCACTAGTTGTGAACCATGCTTTTCTGTGTATCTAGTTGAGGTCTAAGAGAAATGTAGTTGATTTAGATTACTTCTTGTTTGAGTTCTATGACTTGCAGTTCTCAAGATAAGTTGATGAGGTCATGTTCAAGTGAAATTTATTGACTGAAAATATTGGATTGTGTTAAGGTTGAGTGTGGTTAATTAATTTATGTGTTTTACACTGGTATTGTCTGACCTTGTGTTAAACACTACTTAAAAAGTTCATGGAAGTGTGTTGAGGCATGTTGGGACTTATTTAGACCCTCATTAAGTGTGTGTTTGGGTCGCCTTCATTCTAATTCCATCATAGAATGTTTTGGCACTAACCTAATTTTAATTTGTAAATACAAATGGTATATGGCTAACTTTGGATGAGTTTCAAGGTTGAAGATGGTATAAATATAAGTTGAGGTGTTTGAGAAAGTGGTGAATGAATTAAAGAGAAAGATAGATGCGAGATAGATGAGAAATAGTGTGTGTAATGCGAGTTTGAGAAGATCAGTGAGAAATTCAAGTGGCAAGTTTATGGAGGTAGTGAGTTGAAGGTGTACTCTATCATTCAAGCATGTTTTCAAGTGTGAGCCAATTGTGGTGCAAATCATTGTTGCATTAAGATTGTTCTCTCTCTGTAACAAATCTCTTCTATCTTATTTTGTAATTCTATGCTAGTGAGCCTTTTGGGTGGTTAACCCTTGCTGGATAGTGAGTCCTATTCCAGATAGTGAGTCTTGTGTTGGCAGTGAGATTTCCTAGTAGTGAGCCTTTGTTTTCAGTTTTGATATTCCCTATATTGTGAGCTAATCCTCATTGTATTTTTACCCTTATTAGGTTTTCCACGTAAATATGGTATTATTGTGTGTATTTTTTTGCTTCTTTCAATTTCTTCTTTTACACTTAATGATTAATCACTTAAGCATAGTAAAGGATTTATGAATGATAATTGATCTAACTTGTGGTGGAAGTGTTAATTACTACAACTAATTTACCCACCCCTCTCAGTTGTCTTGCTCAACATAGTTTGTGGTTGAAATAGATATATGGGGAGGAACATTATCTTCCATGCACCACTAATATTGAAGTGACACATAGAGAGGTGGATGGAATTAGTAGTGTCTTGTAACATATGATCAAAGTAGAGACTAAGAACCATTTGACTAGTTGAAGAAATGAGTGGTGAGAATGTGAGAAACCAAGGGTGAAAAGAAGGGGGATAATAGGAAGAAAAAAAGTGATAATAGGAAGAAACATATCTTTTAACCAAAGGTCATGGTGAAAGGGGTTAGTAGGTGAACCAATGGTAGTTACAAAATTGAAGGGATGGGCTGTTATTTAGTTACCATGCACTATGCCTAGTTGTTACTAGACCAAGTGGTAGTACAAATCACTATGGGTATTTAGTACTTGATATTAGTTATCCCTATGAATACCTATAATAAGTCAACATGAAAATATAAATATATTATGAGGGTCAATAAGCATGGGCTAAGGAATTTTAATTAGGGTGCACATAGAATATGGGTTTAGGAATGTAAGAGAATTAGGACTTCAGATATGGGTTTAATACATGTAGGCCATTTTTAGAGGGTTTTGGAGCTCAATCAAGGGACATTATCAATGCACTATATAAATACCATGACTACCTACACATACTACAAAATAAAAATGGGCATCAAGGACAACCCATCAAGTTATTAACATAAATCAATATGGTCAACCTAATGATGATATTAGTTGGATATATCTAGGGTAATCAAAATAATTCACTCACATGAGAGGACACAATAACCTTGAATATCCATAAGAATTAAAACATAGATCAACACCTAGAACCATAAATGAAACTATCTATGATTAATTATTTTAATATAGGGATATAAGGGAGATTTTGTTTAAATAACTCAAAGGGGTGACAAAATTATCTCTAATTAGGGATGAGGGTTTAAAATAAAGAAAAATAGGTTCACCAAAATGAAATGATGAAAAATGGGTTCTTACATGGGTTTCCTATTATTGTAATGGGGGTATGCACCTATCTTTCTTCTTTCATTAGGAAATGAGATCCCAAAGGTAGGATTGACTTTCAACCCTAGGTGAGTCAGCCCTTTGGAGATCTTGCAAATTTCCTTATGACAAGACAGGGTAAAATCTGTTTGAACATCACTTTGGGAAGAAAAACTAAAAATAGTAAATGAACTCAATTTGCAATGTGAAATTTAAATCATAAATTTAAAGCATAAAACAATCAGAAATAATAGACTTCCAACATATCTAAGAAGGGTAAGTTCATGTATACCAGTCACCAAATTTTTTTGAGTGTCCTCCTAGGACAAATTCGCCCTAGGGAAAATGAGTCTTGCTACAGGGATCCAAAATCTAATTTCATAGTTCTCTACTCCTAGATCTGCACTCCCGATTCCTCTAGATCTCATTGTCAAAAAGTTAGAATTAAATTGTGCAAGTAAGATTCCCTGTATTGACAAATTTAATAACAACTTTGACAACTTTGCAAAGTCACTTTTGATCAATCTTCAATCCTTCTTCACCTGCAAATCTGCAAACACAAAGAGATGGAAAATTTGTTTGTTTTTGGTGAATGGGGGTTTGCCTTAGTCAAACTCCGTTTTGATAATTAAACCTTGAAATGAAATGAAACATGAATGGAAGGAAGGATGAATTAACACTCGCTTGTTGGAACTCACCAAACCATTGAATGGAGATCCTTAGAGGACTGAAGTCTAACACATCTCTCCAAGGTCTTGATCTTGCATGAAATGGTTTGATTGGATATTGATCTTGATACTTGATTTGATGCTTGAATGCTTGAAACCTACATCACAATGTTAGCTCCAAAAACATGCATGGATGTAAATAACTTTGACATAATGCTTGAGATCTTGAATGTTGATGTAGAATATCAATAAATCTATTCTTAAACACTTTTGACAATAATTTTTTCTCTTGTGAAATGGGTATGTGTAGGATCATGATGGGCCAAAAAGTGGTGATATGATGGGTTTTTGTAGGGTATGTGGCTGACGACCATTTTTTTACCCAAAATTGATGAAATAAAAAGGGTTTTTAAAGGAGATTCTCAGCTTTCCACCAATATAAATTATGCTTTACTATGAATTTAATAAATAATTATTATTTATTTTCTATTTAAATTACAACTAAAGTCTTGATTGATAGGCTGATTGAAAAACAACTATAGCTTTCAAACGGTATCACATTTTTTGAACCCAAAACATGCGTCACATTCTATGCTTTGTATACTATAGTATCAAAAAAAGAAGAAATGAATTTCATGAAGTTTTGACCAAGTTAAGGTGGTTAGACATACGAGTTTTTTTTATTTTTTAAAAGATGTAATAAAAAAATCATAATTAATTATTTACTTGGAAAAAAATTACAAAAAAATGTGCATCACATTGGGACATGAGTCCTCTACTTATATCTAAAATCTTATAAAAAAATATTATCATTTTATTATGGTTAGGGTGGTTAGACAGACGCCTACTTCATATTTTTTCCCTGAAATTTAAGTACTATTGCATTGAAATTTCAAATTTTCACCAAATAGATTTAAAAATAAAATAAATAAACCTAGTAGTTTAGAAAATACATTCAATTTTCTAAAAATTCTATTCTTACATAGTTTGAAATAATATAGATAACTTATTCAAATTTTTACTTCAAGTTGCATAACTTTGATTTTTTTGATTTTTTTGCCACTTAAGGGCCTGTTTTTTCCATGATGATCCTGCACATACCTAAATTTGGATAATCTTGCTTCTTGATTCTAGATATTGAATTGATAAAATGACCTTGTATTTATAGGTAATTTTATAATTTTCCAAAAAAATAAACATAAAAGGCCGACAATTACAAATTGACTTTGAGTCATAAAAATACCACCAAAAACCTATTAAAAATTAAGATCCCCAAATTAAGGAGGACCCATTCACCCTTGGGTGAATGGGTCCTATGACTAAATCTAGGACACTCAACTTCCAAGGAAATTTAATTAATTTTTGCAATTTTTTAATACAAGTTTCCCTTTTGGAAAATAGGATTTATTAGGCTTTTAAATTCATAACTAGGCCAATTAAAGGCTTAATTAAGGGACCCAAACATAGTGTGAAAATGTAAAGGTATTCTACACTACAAGGTCATGCATGTCATTGTAAGTAATTGGAAGACATTTGGGATGTATACTGAAATAACAAAGGGTATGAAGAGAGATGAGACAACAAAGGATAAAATAAAACATACAAAAGGAAATGTAATTATGTATATATTACAAAAAACATAAAAATAAGACTATCAGATGTCCTACAATCATTAGCATGTATGCCCAAAAATTATATTCCAATTATAACACTACAATTAAATTTTGGAAAAATATTCTAAGTTGATTCCACAAGAAAATAACTCGACTTACTGTCCTTTATCAAATACAAGCTAGAAGAATGAGTTTTTCTTCTTAAATTGAAACACATACCTTGCTTAGTAACAATAGAAGTTGGATCTAAACACATACACAAGTAGATAAATGCTACATAATAATAAAGATTATGATCACTCCAAATTTCCACATACTTGAGTTATTTTTATTTCAACACAAATTAATTCATCAAACACCAAGTGAACATTAATTTTAGTACATGTGAGTTTTTCTAATATCGTATCCATTGACATCCTAAAATAAAATGAAGAAAATATCTCCAATTTACAATGTAAGGAAAAAATACTTGACTATAATTTTTATTAGCACAAAGAAGCATATCTCCATTTATCTTGAGATAGAATAACTCAAGCTCATGTAGACTATCAAATAGAACTACAAAATTTTGGTCTTTATCTTCACTTAAACATCATAGAAAAACATCATATCCACTAGTATGTTGGTCCAATGAGGACTCAAAATTATGTGTACCACATCCAATCTCAAGATCTAGTGATCCCAATCCTCACTAAAACAAAAATTCCCCAACTCACTTATGCAGATGTTTAAATGATTAGTATATGATAGTCAACATCCTTCATTACATATGAATTACACTCATTTTCACTTAATTCATTCATATTATCCAAATCTCCATCATGACTACCATCATTGGAATCAAACATAATCACTTAAAGTGAAGGATCAAACCCTCTTATCATATCTTTGTTTTAATTTCCTCTTGTAAACTAGATGAAAGAACATAATTGTTGTAATCATACCTATGAATAATTTCTTCTTCATCCCCCCTTTATAGGAAAATATTTAGGCCCATTGTGAAACTAGAAACTTCATCTGGTTAGTCCCATGCATAAAATTATTCACACCAAGGAATAAAAAATAATACAACCATTATAATCATGCTTATTGATATTAGAATAATTTATATTTACTAATTGATATAATAGTATAAATGTTATTAATAAAAAAGGAGAAACCTTGGGGCTCAACATTTAAAAGGATTTACTCATTACCCTTAGCTTGAACACTTATATACATATTCTTAGTACTATAATCTTTAAATTGTGTTAACTCTTTTGCTAGAAATTAGTCCATACACTAACCTTTTTTTCAACATGCATATTGAAACATTTTGTATCACATGTTTCTTCCGTAAGAAGATTCTCACCAAGAATATTAAGATTATGTCTCACTAACATGTAAAACATCCAAATTTTAAAAACTTATTTAATATAAATCACACCATTATCAACACATTCAACATGAAGTGCATACATATACATCATATCCTTTTGTGCACAAATACATACAATAGGTCTACCAATAACATGAAAATCATCAATTATAAAACAAGAAAAAATATCAAGGAGATAGTCATTTTATTTCTTAATAATATAGTCATTTACCTACATCATAATAATACCATCAATTATGGGAGTTTATTCACTAAGCTAAATATTTGAATACACACTTTCTGCGTCACTTAAATGGTTGTCACAAGAAATAGGATTACATGTCTCATCTCCATTTAACTATCCATTTTAAACAATGAGGCTTATAAATCTCACAAACACATGATGCATGTTGAATATGGTTTCTTATAACAATAATTCTACCACTATGAACACTTATGGACAACAAGCCTATTATATATCCCTCCCTCATCTTCTATAAGGAATCAATCCGCCTATAGGCCTACTCTAAAATTATGAAATTCATTTATTTGGGAAATAAAATTAGAATAGGGCTCCTCACAAGCTTCATAGAAGATATCAATGCATGTAGGTACACAAGCCTAGAGTCCATTGGGATGCAAGACAAAGCAATAGAAAACCTATGGCCAAATTAATAGCTCGATTCTCTCTCTTTCCTTTTGATATTTACTACATCTTGGACAAGACTACTAATATCAACTTTGCTTGTATGTAATTCTCATTGAAACATTCAACTAGAGCATCCTAAGAGGAGAAATGGTGAATAAAAACAATAAATCCATAGTATTTCACTACCATGGAGAGAACGAACAAATAACCTCATCCAATTTTCTTCATTATCAAAATTAAAATTTGTTAGAACATAATGCTATTAGGGGTCATAGCCTTATAACCATTATATATTATTATAATATAAGGTTACAAAACCTTATGCATAAATTATTAAGTATTTATAAATGGTAGTTTTGAATGGGTATGACTAATACCTCTTTAGGTATTTTTCCAATACTTCATCTATATTTAAGGATTTTCTCTCTAATTGAGAGGGAGGGGAATTTAAAGATTAATAGTAAATATTATCGCTATGCACAAGATGCATTATTGGGCATGTGGAAGTAAGGAGATTTTTTTCTCCTAGCTTGGTCTATGTTTTAATAAACCATCTCATAAGTGTTTTAAAATGGATGATATTTTATGGGGTTTTATAATTGGAAGGGTTTAGCCCATGCATATATATTGTACAATGTGTTTAATTTATGAATCTTTTAATTTCCTTTTATATTTATTTATAATTATTAGTAACACATGATCCTAATTTCTAACATGGTATTAGAGCTTTTTGGGAAATAATAATCATTTTTCACAAGTGATATATGAGCAATGTTTATGCTAATCATTTTTTCCAACAAGGTTTTGAAATTCCATCATATGACCTATTTCTCTTGCTAAAGGGATTTTGTTAACAAAATCATCGTATTTAACTAACACCAACCCTATGCCATTTAAGATATATAAATAGATAGATAGAATACCCCATTTTCTTTGTCAGAAATGAATCTCATAAACACACACATGTTCACATTTAAGTAGAAATGATACTTAAGCTAGTTGCATTTCACCATGCATTAAACTCTTATCTAGATGGATTTCTCACTTACTACTCCACCTTTTTGAAAGGAGAAACATATTGTGTTATTTAATTTAACCCTTATTCTTTGCAATTGTGACTTTGAAATTAAAAAAGCAACTGAAATGAAGATATATCTAACATAAGTTACAACAAATAAGTTACCCTTTGGCCTAGTTGAAGCTTGAGGCTATATTCTCGCAAGCTAATTGTCATAGGCACAATTATATGATTTGTTTAGAATTGGATCTTCCTCAATATTGCATAAGAAACACTTCCAAAAATTCCTACAAAACCATATTTTAATGATGCATGTGCTATTTGAATTGAAAATTATTATAAGAAAAGTGAAGCTCTAGAGATTTTTCCCTTAAGTTTATCTTTCTTTTCTTAATTTTATCCCATTTTTTAAAGATGGATTCACAAGATTAACTTTCCATAGTTACATCTCTGTCTATAACTTCGGATATTCATTATGATCTTGAATTAGAAAACAATGTACACAATTCTTATGATGCAAAAAATACACATTATGATATCTAAAATTAAATCAAGTTATCTTCTAAAATCTTGTTATTATTAGATTATACTGAAATTATAATTCTAACTAGTATGACTACAATCTCTTATTACATTAAAACAAGTGAAAAAACATCAATATTACCATTGTTAAAGTACATCAAACTAGCAACAAAATCATAAAATCAAGTTTTAACCTCTTAGATCATTGTGCAAACCTCACTCTAAATGATGATAGATCCTATTCAATATATAAGGGAGAAGACCTAGTAGTTGAGCACCCTAACTTCACGCTTCTCAAAATCCTTCTCAATTTTTTTTAAATCACTCCCAATTTGGCAATTCCCTTGTTTATAACTAAGGTTTTAGGGCCACATCATCAAATATGATGCAACATCAGCATGCATTTTGTTGAGCTGTCCAAAATGACCCTAACAAAAAGTTAAACTGATAGCTATGCACTAATTCATTTTTATTAGTGCGTTGATGTGGCATCACCTAATTTGTTGCTTTGTAGATCTAAAGAATACATTTCATTTAGTTATGGGCACTCATCATCAACACTAACAACTTTAAAGTGACAACTATTGGTACAATATTGTTAAAAACATTAGACATTATATCAACAAATACTATAACAAGTATTGAAACATGCTCAATCACTTGATGCTTTTCCCTATAGCTTCTCGAAATAAAATATTAATAATGAAAATAATTATAAAATTATTTTTAATCAATTGATAAATAGAATATTCACCATATATGAATATAAGGAAGAATAGTCTCATTGATACCATTAGTAGTATAAATCTCAAAACGTTGAACAAACAATCTTTTTTTGTATTGAACCAAGCTGAAAAAGAAGATTGCAAAAAGAATAAATGACATTCCAAAAAGAGGACTGTAAAGGAAAGGAATATAGCAGAAATCAGCAGCTTACAACACAGACCAGCGTACACCAAGTTTTACAATAACAGCAACCAGCTAAGAAGTAGGGAACAGCAACACATAAAGCAGCTTACAAAGCGTACCAACAGATATAATAATCACAATAACAGTACTCCAACTAGAAGTTAACATCCAACAAACAATCTTTCACCTTGATGTCTTATATCTATAGAGGCCATCGTGGTCTTAGACATATAGCTTGTGAAAGTAGAGCGCTAGATTCCTAGAGTGTTACTATGTGATGGGTGTCTTTACTATGCATAGATATAGGCATGGGCGCACTATATCTTACACAGTGATATTGTCTGGGTCCCTTTATGGTGCAGATAATGGTGAGCGTTGAAGCCTTTTATGGTGCAGACAATGGTAGGTCTCCTTGGTGTGACGCCTATTGATTTCATGTTGAAGATTTTGTTTACCTATTTGTAGGATGAGTCTTGCGCACAGTACATGATTGCGCAAACATCCCATCAATTTTCCTTCATCTCCAGCATTTTTTTTGGGCTTTGCCCCCAGATTTCTTACAGGTAAATCTAAGTTCCCTCTCTAACCAAAATCCTAGTTTATGTAAATTAAGTAATAATAAGTAAAGAGGCAGTTCTTGGGCTGAGATGTTGGACAATTCAAGATATTATATTTTTTAAATATTTTAAATACATTTATATAATGATGTTTATTTAAATAAGAGTTATTTTATTTATTATATGGTTATATAGATTTTTTACAGGTAAATCTTAAATTTCTTCTTTAACAAAAATTCTGATTTATGATATTTAAGTAATAATAAGTAAAGAGATTGTTTTTGGGTTGAGATGTGTGATAATTCAAGTTATTCTAATGTTTTTTATAATATTTTAAACACATTGTTTATTTAACTAGCAATCACACCTTAGGGGTGCAATGGGTACGCCGAAGATGTGTGGAAGGTGAATTAGGCAAATTTGTGGTAATGTTTTTGGTTATATTTGTGTAGTAATTGAAGTAAGTTGGTAAAACCTTTGAAGAGTTCATATTAATCCTTCAAATTAAATGTCTCCCCACATCTTGCATTCAATCCTCTGCAGTTGTTGGAGGCCAAATGAAATTATGTTTGACTAAATCTTATATTAATTTCGTAATATATATTATTTTGATAATACACCATATTAAATTATAGTACATCATTGTTGGTACTAAGAGAGGAAGGATATCTAGCACATGTATTTACTTCAACAATATATGTCTTAATAAAAATAAATATAACAATAAACAAGGAAGGTAAGATAATGTGATTTTAATAAGTTAAAAAAAAAAATCTTAAATAAATTTAAAGTATTTCCTCATTTTACCACTATTTGTACATATTTAAATACAATAAAAAAAAACTCCTATCATCAATAGTTATTTTTTAAATGCTTTCATAACATTAGTATGCATTTGAAAAAAGGAGGTGCGATTCTATTTGAAATTTTATGGCAGCATGACATAATTTAGTATACTATTTTTTATAAACCCAACCTACATGGAAATAATTAAGAAAAAATATTATGAAAAGTAATTATAAAGTTTAATCATTTTATGTATTTAATAGTTTTATTTAAAAATATAATATATAATATTATGTATAGTTAAGTTATTTATAATTTATTTTTAATTATTAAAACATAATCCACATTTCATATAATAAACTCTTTTAAATAAATAGAATATCTCTTTTATATAAATGAAAACAATTATTTAAAAATAAAAAAATAAAACAAAATAAAATAAAATGTTGTAATGTTAAAATCTAAATGTGTTCATTATTAAGATCTTGGCAGTAATTTTCATTTTTTTAAATACATCTAATGCCTTCTACTTTATTATTCATATTCAATTATAATGTAACTATATTAAATAACTAAATCTTCAAACATTTTTTATTTTTATTTTTTTCTTAAAATTGTTAAATATTAAAATACATTTAAAATTAATACTTATCTCTGTCTCTCGTTATTTTCAAAATCTATGAAATTTAAAAATGATTTAATTAAAAAATAATAAAAATATCCAAAAATTTTATTATTGCCCATCACAAAAAGAAACATAAACTCAAACTTTATTACATGCACTTATATTTACTTTTATCATTTAAAAAGTAAACGAGTTTAAAATGATGCTGGTGATGGGCGAGGGCACACGTGGCATGTACAAATCACTTGTCTTTTTCACCAATACCTGTAAAGCTCGCCGAAGAGTTTGGAGGAGCGGCGGGAAAGCAAAGAGAAAACAGCGGAAAACAGTCGAAACCTTTTAACAGTGCATTTATCATTCACATAGATTTAAATATTATTTACTGCAGGGACAGATTCCCGATGAAGAATTGTAGTTAAAAATAAAAATACGGCCCGACGGTTGAGAATATTGGACGGTGAGATTGATATAACTATATTGCCATGTTTCTCCTCACTTATTAACCGTTGGTAGTAAAAAAGAGCTCGGGCGTTTTCAAATATGATACGCCTTCCACGTAATTAAGTGTTATTTTATTTATTATATGTTCATATATATTTTAAATTTAAAAGAATTATTTTCTTTTATTATATTTTTATTTGAAGGTTATTTTATTTTTGTATGTATATTTTAATTGTGTGATGAGTCACATTTGCAAATCTTATTTGTAGATAGATAATAGGCCAGTTCACATTTCTAGAAAAAATGAAGATCCTACGATATTTCATGCAACCACTAAGTTATCCCTAACAACTGGTCTCTCTCCCCTATTTTGATAATTTTTTATTTATTTTGTTTTTATTTTGAAAAAAATAAAATAATAACATAAACTTATATGTTACTTTTAAATTTATATTAATTATCAAATATAAATATTAATTATTTGACATGCAAATAGTTATCAAATTTAAGTTAAAGTGTCTTTATGTACACCATCACAATATGAGACTCCTTATTACCATTGTTAAACACCTTTTTGAAGAATAATATTATTCATAAAAATATTATTTAAACTGCTATCTTTAACTTAATTTTGAGATTGTGATTGAAGCTTAATTGATTGCATATATTTTCTCCATTTGATTAGAAAAACAAAAATCTCCAATTTGTTTCACTCTTAGCTAATGCTCATTTGGACTCTCCTTCATAATTTTCCAAACATAATTTTTTATCTATGTTTGGTAGTGTATATGAACCAAAACATTTGCATTCTAATAATAGGTGGTCCATAACCATCACCTAACCAAATCACAAGGAAAACAAATAAATCATTAAACTTTTATGTTTATGACCTACGAAAATGGATGAACTCTCCATTTTCTCTAACCAATTGGTTTATTAAATACTCGTGTATTGACAAAGATGAATTTGTTTCTAAATTAATGGCTAAATTATTTCCCTTCATTCAAGTTTGGGAGAATAATAAAATCTAGAGGGAATGTTGTGTGAGAATTAATAGTAGCTCAACTAGAAATAAATGGTTTTTCTACTTGCATGCATTTACTATTTCTATGATTGATAGATTTCTAAATGATTTTCTACCATCTCATTAGTTCAATCTAAAAAGCTTTACATTTTATTATTATAAAGATTTGATATACCATTTTTAAATATCTTAACTAACAAATATAAATTTAGTGATCATCAAATTTTGTTTTATCATTTATTATTGATTAATAAAGTGAAAATAAATGTCATTAACACTCTAAATTAATAGTCACAACATTTAGATAGTGTAAAAAAAAAAATGAACTATATACTTTATTCAAACCAAATTTAACCTACATTTATCATTTCTTATGATCTTCATGTGTCCTCTATATTTATTAGGTATAAAACACCTACTTCGAATAACTGGTTTTCACCTTAAGAAACTATATAGGGAGAAAACTTATAAAAGATATCTCACCTGTTTCTATACAGTCTAGTAGGATACTTTCTCACTTCTTGAAGAAGTACAATAAGTTATAACTACTTATGTAAAAACGCATGCCTTAACAACCTTCTATTAAAATAATATTTAATGTCTTCATCATCATCAATTGTAATGTCTATATGTCAGAATAATCAATCTTTTATGTAAACATATATTTTACTTAATTTTTTTATAAATTTATAGCTACATGTATCATAAAATATATTAAATTAACCTAAAATCCATCAAATCCGGTGTTTTAAAATACCTAACCACAACTAGACTAGACATTACCCATATTATAGGTACATCATATGTAGATTTTTGTAGGACCCTATATGCACCACTAAAAATGATATTAGAAATATAGAGGTATTATTAATTAGGTCTTTATATTTTCTACAATTTAAACCTTTAGCTATGTCCTAAAAATTAATGGTGCAAGTGTTATCTCATGGATGGAGTAAAACAAACTACCTTCTATGTCTTTTTAATCAAAATGTTGAATGCAAAAGTAACTTTAGAAGAATCAATGTGACTTAGAAGATTAGTGGTAGAGCTTTCATTTGGGTACTAGTAAAATTTCCACTTTATTATATGACAAGCAAAACTATTGTACTCTTATGAAAGACTCCTATTTTTAAAAAAGAAAAAAAGAAAAAAATGTTGAAGATCATGCAGACTTCAATAAAAGGAATTTCTTCATCACATAATTTCTCTCCAAGTCTATTCATTTGATTATCAAATGGAAGATACAATATTATTAGTAAGAACTAGGATAGAATCCTATCAATCACATATCAAACATCTGTGTAGTATCAAACTCTCCAAATTTAGATAAACTCTTGACCTTAGGAGTTGTCATAGAGGGATAATTTGCATGTGAATGACACATTCTAGTGGCGCCAAATCCTATATGTAATAAATAACATGCATAATATAAGACCTATAGGAATTATATGTAGAAGTCCTTTGGGTATGTTTTAAATTCTTATCTCTCTAAATAATCCACTTGTAAAGCATTATACTATATAAGATCTACGACAACTACTTAATGAACCCAAGGGAGGTTATTTTGAGGAGTCTAAATCTCAACTTTTTAATAAGACCTCATATAAAGCATCATTTTTAAATGATAAAATTATAGATTCCGATAAGGCTATTTACATGTTGCCCAAAATACATGTCTTCATTCTGGAACATATTTGTGTCCTTGTTTATTAATGTAGACACCTAAAACTGTCCTGAATATATCACACATCTTGATTTCACTTACTAACATAATTTTCCTCATTATCACCTAATTCCTCCGTTTAATTAAATAATTTCCAATTATTTAGGGTGAGTGCAAGATCATGGGGGTCAAACAGTGGTGATGTTAAAAAACACATGAGGAAGGAAAAATCATGGAAGTCATGTTTGACTTTTTACTTGGGTTGCTAAAAAGTACAATTGGTATGGTAAACACCAAAGCGAAATAGATATCCATTATTAATGGATACCCTCTTTTAAAAAAGTTGATATCCATTATTAACAAATATCTGCTTTTAGAAAAGTGGATATCGTTATTAATGGATTCCACTTTTAAAAAGTGTATATTTGTTACAAAATGGATATCTGATATTAAATACCAAAAACGTGTTGGCATATGGCTTCTAGTGGTCATTGATGGGAATTGAAGTCATCCCCATGGTCCGTAGTTCTCTATCTAATCATACTGGTAGATAAAGCGAAATACTGTGTATTATCGACATATTACTTGTGGAATAGGGTATCCGGTCATATAGCCTCACTAGATCATCGTTTTATGTTGTGGATCTCTGGAATTGCTTGTTGAGTACGTGGATCCTCTTATCATCGAGTTTTGTGGTGTTGCATTAGTTGCAATATGAGTTTGGAGATCTGGTAGGATATAATTTTTGTTTATTTGCTTTTTGTAGCTGACTCAGTGAATGTGGCGCGATGTGGATGTGTTAAGTGAAATAATATAGGATGTCTTTATGTTCAAATGATTAATTTTGGGTCCTAGCTATGAACTAGCTGACTTGTTTGGATATGCATCAAATTGCTCATGTTTTGGGCTAAAATTGTAAATATTCTTAATTTTTATTGAACTGACTTGTAGCGATTAAATCCCTAGTCACAAATATATCTAGAGGATCGATTACATCATTTTGTAGAATGAAGAAGGTGTATTGGTGTATGTTGTGAATATCTAAGGAGTATTTGAGCAATATCATGCGCAGTTTCACTTGCGCATAATGATTTTGTGTGCGAACTTGAGTAGAGCATAGCATAAGTTCAATATCAGTCAAAAGGACCGAAGTTCATCATCAGAGCTTAACCAGAACTGTAATCAAGCATTAGTAGATGCTATCCAATCAGTTCATTTTCTTTTGGATCTATTCCAAACCATTGTAAGGGCAGCAAGCCCATCTTCTTGATTAGTGAGCTCTAGGCAGTGAGCCTGAATGCAAGTGCATTCCCATTTTGTAATATTTCTTTTGGGTATACTCAAAACTTATTGTGGATTGGCCATCCACCGTGGTTTTTCCCCTAACAGGGTTTCCAAAAAAAAAATCCTTGTGTTATGTTTGTGTGGTTTCTTGCTTTCTGTTTCTACATATTACTTTTGATTAAATGTTCTAAGTGGATTGAAGGTCAGAATAATGGAGTTAATTTTTGCACAACATTGATTCATGCCCCCCCTCTCAGTGTTGCTTGTTTCCAACAATTGGTATCAAAGCTAGTTCCTTGAAAGAAGTCTAATAACTTGGGGAGATCTTGGAAAGTTTTCTCAATGGATACAAGTAGTTTTCAACAACTTATGGTGGCCTTGCATGATCTTGACCAGTCAAAATATGAGATTCGGGAACTGGCAAAAAATCTTGAGAATGCAAAAAAATTCATCCAATCATTGAAAGACAAGATCAATGAATCAAGGGAGAAAAGAAATGAACTATGTGGTCAGCTCAAACAAAAGAAAAAAGGTATGGATGATGAACAACTTAGTCTGGCTCTGAAGGAGAAAACATAAGAACGTGAAATTTTTTCCAAAGAAAATGTTGCCTTGAAGTGAGAGATGGAATCCACCATGATGAGAATGACCAAAGAGCTTGAGGACATAAAGAAGAATGAAGAAAATCTTGTATAGTCCTTGAAAGAAAATTCTAAACAATGCATCTGACTAGATAATGAATTGGAGCAATCCAAGAACAATGAAGAAATGTTTGAAAAGCAACTTGATGATCTCAAAGATGAACTTGCTGCTGCAAATGAGTATAAGGAGAAATTCAAAGCAAGCTCATCCAAACTTGATGAACTAATCAAGGGACAAAGGACTGATGGTGACATATGAGGTCTTGGATATGAAGAAGGAGAAAGCTCCGGATTTGGACAAAGGAGCACTGAACAAAGGAATTCCGGACAAAGAAAATTCAGACAAGGAAGTCTAATGAATGGACCCAGAAGAAATATAGTAAGGCAACCTAATGCTCAAAGATTTAATGGCTATTGTTATGCCTGCAACAAATTTGGTCATATGGCTTCACAGTGTAGGAGTAGGGTAAACACAAGTAAACCATCATTGTCATGTTAGTGTTTTAATTGCTATAAGTATGGTCGTAAGTCAAGTGAATGCATAACTTAGATGCATAACTTTCATAGAAATGTCAGATGCTATGCATGCAATAGATTTGGACACATTTCTAACTAATGCAGATCAAGAAAAAATTAGTGGAACAATTGGCCTGGATAGAGAAGTGTTGTGTGCTATAGCTGCAAAAAATTTGGTCACACTTCTAGATTCTATTGGAACAGAAGAGGTCCGGTAAAACAGAACATCCAACTATATGTTAAAGGAAAAGGGAAAGTCACTACTGATGAGATCAAGAAGCAAATGTAGAAGAAATGGGTGAAGAAGAATCCCTCTGTAGAAGGAAATGGATCCACACCAGAACCCACTTCTGGTAACACCTCGGGAAATTAATTTTAGGTCTCTGCTATAGGGGGAGCTGTCATGAAAAACTTCTAAACCCCCTACAAGTTATTGGTACTAGAATTCAGATGAGTTCAGTAGGAAATGTGATACTTCCCAGACATTGTGAATTGAATCTATGGCGTTAGTGAAGAATATTAGAGATCCTCACAGGAATTATCTACCTTGGAACATAAAGGACAAAAAACCGATCGAGTTAGGGCAAGGGAATTTATTGCAAAAGTAAGGAGTTAGGTTTGAGGACAATAAAATAATGGTTTCCACCCTCATTTGTCACTTTGCATTCAAGGAAAGAGGTTTGGAGAGCTTTGAAGTGATCATTGCCAAATTGGGAGAAATTCAAGCATAGAGGAGAATCTGTGATCAAATTTTGTTTCATCTCCGAAAGGTATTTATTGCAAAACCCTGCAAATTTGTGTGATCGCAATTATGTCTGCTCCTTTGTTAGTCAAAATTAAGGATAGGCCGTGTCCAAAATTCAAATGAAATCTATATAAGTTTGTAGATACAAAGCCCTTAGGTGCATTTTCATTGGTGTCATACAGAGTTCTACACATTGACGATATTAGGGCATATGTGCACACAAATATTGAAGATTTGGGTAGTTCACAGTTATTGGAATTATATTCTCATCACATAGTTCAAGAAGACTTCACTGTGAAACCAAAATTCAAAACCCTAGAAGACAAGAAACTTGAGCAATTCGTGAGATTTCCTATATTTGAAGAAGATGAGTGGGTTCAATATATACTAAGTCATGTCCATGATGAGTTCATGTGGCTGGAAGTTCCATTCAAAATATCCAAGGAAGATATTTGTGTAGTTACAGGCTTAAATTCCACTAACAGACTTCCAGTTTTGAAGTTTGTGAAGAGTGATGGGTTTACTAGAGCGACTGGCTCGCATTGGGATAGAAGGGCAATGACAATAGACGATATTGCCATAGTAGATGTAAAATTTGCATATGTGGTTATAGGTTACAAAATTTACCACTTGAGCTGAGAGAATTTTGTATTCGGCACAACCATTTATGCAGTTGTATGAAATGATGAAACAAAATGCAGATTATGATCTATGTGAATTGCTCAGAGGTCAACTATTGGAGAATCTGAGAAAAATCAAGAAGGAAAAGAAGAATGTATTCAATTTTAGAAACCTATTGATCTATTTATATTTTTACTTCATGGGTGAAGTACCAGGAGTTGGTAAAGTTCAATGGCGTAATGACATACCAATAGCAGTTCAGATCTGGGATAAGTTATGTGAACTTGGTGATTGATAGACCCACAACACAATCCTGTGGGGACATTTTAAAAAATTTCAAAGCTTGATGCACGCCAGAGAGAGAATTCCTACTGCAGTAGTGGAGCAGTATAAAGACACTATATGCTTCATGATAGACATTGACCAGTGTCATATGGAAGCTGTTGATCTTAGAACAGTTTGGATCATGCCTATGGGTTATGAAGTTCATGAAAACATTATGAGGATGTATGTAGAACACCTACTAAATTCACCACTAGATTAGAGTGAAGAAAGATTTGGTACTTATGCAGAGAAAAGCTTACAAGTTCATTCAGAATTGAAAAAAGCCCATGTCAATCAGAAAGGTAAGAAAAGAGACAGAAGCTCTTGCAAAGAGTATGGGTCTTCCAGTGGAAAAATTGAAAGAAATAAGAAGGCAAAGAGATGAAGTTGAAGCCACTAAAAAGAAAGAAAAGGGAGAATCAGTTAGTCTGGGAACATCTTTTGTTAACACTAGATCTACTAGGAGTTCCCTTGTAGCACAGTCAAATCAAGCCAAAGCCTCCAGAAGAAGAAAAAAGAATAAAAGCTCAAGAAATTACAAAGTTGTATCCGCATATGAAGAGGAAGAAACTGACTCATAAGAAGTAGTAAGAGAGATAAAGGTTACTAGGACTCATGCTGTCAAACCGAACAAGAGTAAACCTTCTAGCAAAGGTGAATAAACACAGAAAAAGACTAAAGTTGACAAGACCAGTATGTTTGTGGAGGAAGTTGAGAATGCAATAGTAAATGATGGAAACCTCATGCCACTCTATGACCTGTATGAGACTTTTGATGAATCCGATAAGAAGATTCTTGAAGAAGCTACAGTTAAGCACTTGAATGTTTTCAATAAAACTCTGGTTGAAATCATTTTTGGCTTGCCTACAAGCCTGTATTCAAAGATTTGGAATCCAGGAGAGAGAGTGCCTGAACAGAGGAAGAAAATTTGAGGAAAAGAGTTCTTGCTGATTTGTGCCTTGAAATGACAATTGAAGAAATGGATTTATTTCTTCAAAAAGCTAAAAAGAAATTCAGAAGCAAGTCAAGAGTAAAAAAACTCATGATTGGTGACACTGATGTTGTTATCAATGAAACTAAGCTAATTTTTGAAGAATTTTTGTCAAAGGAAAGGATAAATATTGAGGAGATCAATGTTGACCATGTTCAAGGCAATGAGGAAGTGAATGTGAAGGTAAATGAATTAGAAGAAGGGAATGTGTATGAGGAGAACATGAATGTGTTTGATCCTCCAGTATTTCAGAATATTTTGAATTTTATAAATGTGGAAAATCTAGAGACACCTGTGGTGACTAAGGTCCAAGTTGAGGTGATTGCTAAAGAAAAGGAGGTGCATACTGAGGAAACTGAAATGCCTAAAGTCAATCCTGAAGCTGAATCTAAGGTTGAAAAAGGAGAGCATCAAGAAATCAAAGTAAGGGAGGTGAAGTAATCTCTATTGGAGCAACAAGATGAGTCAAATCCTGAGTTGGATGAAAAATCAATTAACCTTTCCACTCTGTCTCCAGTCCAGATGTTGAAAGTTGCCAAAATTGCTCAAGCTAAAGCTAATGAGAGGATACTAAAATCTCACATTGAGGATAATGAACTGCTAAAAATTGCATCTGGAGTTCTAAAAAAATTGATGCCTACATATGTTATGGACCCATCAGGCTCCTCCTCCAATGAGTTGAAGAAGTTGATAAACTCTGTAGATTCTCATTTTGAATCTTTTGAGAAATCAGCTCTAGCTAAAGTGAAAAAGGAGTTTAGGGAGAAGAGAGTTGGTAGCCTAAAAGAATTAATTGCCAAAGACAAAGCTCTGTTGAGCACTTGCATAGATAATATTCAAGGTGCTATATCTGAAGGAGGAAAAGTGTACAAATCTTGCTTAGTCTTGTCCAAATTTACTGAAGCAAATGAGAAGTAGGTGAAATACATTGAGCAGTAGTTGGTTACTACTTCCAACACTTTTGACCCATTAGCCTGTAGTGTTTTTCATCAAGAAAGTTAGGTAATGTCTTTGCTTAATCAAATAAAGAATATGAAGCTTGAAAATGAGAGGATTATTAGCAGAGTATGTGAACTTAGGGGGCTAATAAGTCCAAAAATTGAGACAATGGTAAATGCTCTAAAAGAAGCTAAAGGTGTTGTGACCACTCCTGATTTGGTAAGTCTCAAAACTGCAGAAACCCTATCATATCTTCTCTATGGTCATATTACCATTTTGGAGAGTCTAAAAAGTGTGGGACTCAAACTTAAGTGGTCTCAAGAATGTCTTTGTAGATTTCTTCAAATTTTTGTAAGTCTCAAATATGTTTGTATAGTTTTTGCAATTTTGGATTCCCTAATTTTGTCATTGATGTCAAAGGAGGAGAGAGTGAAGTGAAAAATGCCTTGATATTCTTAGGGGGAGCAGTATTTTGTATTTTGGCAGTGTGCTTATCAATTTTGACACTTAGTCATTTTCCACTAAGTGTTGCCATCAATGCCAAAGGGGGAGATTGTTGGCATATGGATTCTAGTGCTATCATTGATGGAAAATGAAGTCATCCCCATGGTCCAAACTTCTCTATCTAGTCATACTAGTAGATAAAGTGAAATACTGTGTATTATCAACAAATTACTTGTGGAACAGGGTATCCGATTAGATAGCCTCACTAGATAATTGTTTTGTGTTGTGGATCTCTGGAATTACTTGTTGAGTATGTGGATCCTCTTATCATCGAGTTTTGTGGTGTTGCATTAGTTGCAATATGAGTTTGGAGATCCGGTAGGATATTTTCTGTTTATTTGTTTGTTATAGCCAACTCAGTGAATGTGGCGCAATGTGGATGTGTTAAGTGAAATAATATAAGATGTCTTTATGTTCAAATGATTAATTTTGGGTCCTAGCTATGGACTAGCCGACTTGTTTGGATACACATCAAATTGTTCATGTTTTGGGCCGAAATTGTAAATATTTTTAAGTTTTATTGAGCCAACTTGTAGCGATTAAATCCCTAGTCGCAGATCTATCTAGAGGATTGATTACATCATTTTGTAGAATGAAGAAGGTGTATTGGTGTACATGTTGTGAATATCTAAGGAGTATTTGAGAGATATCATGTGTAGTTTCACTTGCGCATAAAGATTTTGTGTGCGAACTTGAGCATAGCAGAGCAGAAGTTCGATATCAATCAAAAGAACCGAAGTTCATCATCAGAGCTAAACCGAAACTGTAGTCAAGCATTAGTAGTTTCTATCCAATTAGTTATTTTTCTTTTGGATCTATTCCAAACCATTGTAAGGGCAGTGAGCCCATCTTCTTGAGCAGTGAGCTCTAGGCAGTGAGCCTGAATGCAAGTGCATTCCCATTTTGTAATATTTCTTTTGGGTATACTCAGAACTTATTGTGGATTGGGCATCCACCGTGGTTTTTCCCCTAATAGGGTTTCCATGAAAAAAAATCCTTGTGTTATGGTTGTGTGGTTTCTTGCTTTTTGTTTTTGCATCTTACTTTTGATTAAATGTTCTAAGTGGATTGAAGGTCAGAATAATGAAGTTAATTTTTGCACAACATTGATTCACCCCCCCTCTCAGTGTTGCTTGTTTCCAACAAAATGAATATCCGATTTGTAAAAAATGGATATATGTTATTTATCTTAAGAAATGGATATCTATTCTAGACATACTTAAATAATTTTTTAGAGACCAAGCCATGCATATTAATTATTATTATAATATATTATTATTATATATCATATAATAATATATTATTATATAGAATAATAATATAATATTCTATATTAATAAAATATTAAATTATATTGTTACGTGTTATTGAATCATCAATTTTAAGGTTTGTGATCTATGTACTTCTCTTGCACTCTTAGGGTTTTTCAACTAAAAGGAGAGAGATAAACCCCTAAAATTGAGGTGGTTCACTCAAATTAAGGAATGTATGATGTAAAAATAACTAAATGAAATGATCTAAGTGCAACTAATTGATAAAATCGACTGATTATGAATGCAAAACTAATGAAATATGCAATTTTTGAAAACACAGTGTGATATGCAGAAATGAACTAAAAACATAAACAAATGCAAACAAAATTATATGAGACTTAATAGCATGCACCTAGAAGTTTAATTCTCATCTTGGAAGGTTTTGAAAACTGGCAGAAATCATTGTTTATCACCAGTGGGACTCATTCGCCACTGATGGTGAATCAATCCTCCTACTGCTAAAAAAGACCTGAAACTGCTTTCCGACTGTCGGGAACTGAATTTTGACAAAATCAAATTTTCTAGCCTGCAAGTGGGACTCATTAGCCATTGATGGAAAATTAGTCCTTCTCCAAAAATTTGCAAATTAAAGAATCAATTTTGTGGGCCTAGATCTGTACTTGTCTTCTTGTCAGGTTGACGAAGTCAATTCTGCAGAAAATAGATTGTAGGTTGTCTCCAAGCTTGAATTAGGGTTTGGTTGACTTGAAACACTTTGATGACTTGTTGACCACTTTCCAACACCTATTTCTTTGTAAAATATGCCTACAAGACTTGCAAACACACATGCAAAGAGGGGGGAAATGGTTAAGGGTTAGAGTATAGGGATTTGCCTTGGTCAAATCCCACTTTGGTAATCAAACCCTTGATGAAGAAATGAAATGAAATGAAGAAGGAAATTATGAATAACAACATGCAAATGTCCTAACTCACCCAAACCTTATTGTTGAAGTCTGAATATATATCAATGGCTGCTCCAAGATGCTTGATGTTTGCTTGATTGAATGATGCTTTGCAAGAATGCTAATTGATGTTGAATGAGTGAATGAGATGAATGCTTGAATGAATTAGGAGTAAAATGGATAGAAAAACACTTATTTATACACACTTATGCCATAATTACCCAAAGATACATCATTATAGGCCGACATAAAGTCTTAATGAATAAAAACCTGAAAGCGATTTTGAATTATTTTGAATTTGGAGCCAAGAGGGACTCATTCGCCACCCATGGAAAATGTGTCCCACTCTAGGCTTGTAAGTGGGTGTCGGGAATTAAGTTGCATTTAATGTTGTTTGTCGGGTTTACATTAAAAAATACACTTAATTAAGGCCTATAAGTGCATAAAGGGGCAAAATAAAGCATAAGAAAGGTGTAATTGGTGATGACAAGCCTAGAAAAGTGTTAAATCTCGTTACAATACTTTACAACACTTTAAAATAGGACTTGATAAGAGATAAAAAGGTGATTTTTAGATGAATTATAATAAGAAGAGTATAGAAAAGTGTAGAAGTGTGTTACAACACTTCACAACACCTTCACAAGACATCATAATTTGAATATTTAGGACCTAATGTGAATGCATAAGTTACATTGAAAAATTAAATCAAAGCAAGATAAGCCAAATTGAACCATAGATTTTAATGGTTAGGAATGCTATGTCTCTTTTGCTCAATTAGGGTCTTTCACCTAAAGGAAAGAGATAGATTCCACACCAAAATATAGGTGGTTCACTCAATATAATGTACATGTATGATGGAATTATACCTAAATGCAATGATCTAAATGCATAAAACTAATGAAATCTATTGATTATTGAATGAAAACTAAATAAATACAACTTGTTTGAAAACACATTATGTAATGCAAAAACACCTAGAAATGAATGCAAATTGCAATAGAAATGGATGTGCACCTGAGATATTGATGAAGACTGGAAATGACTTCTGGAATGCCGTTGATCCTAATTTTCAGGCCTGGTGGGACTCATTCACCATTCTGGGCGAATCAGTCCCAAATCTGTAAAACTGTTATGGGGCTTGTTTCAGACAAATGGGTGTCCAAAAATGTAGAAAACCAAAAATAGGCCTGGAAGTGGGAATCATTCACCCCTCATGGTGAATGAGTCCACTTTTGAATTTTTGAAGATTCAAAGGTGGAAATAGGAGCCTTCGGTCTACACTTTCTACTTGTCCAGGTGTTTGGTTCTGAAACTGTTAGATTCAGGCCTGAAAATGACTTTTTGTGGGTATTTTGACTTGTCCAATGAAGAGATGACTTGAACAACATTTCAATGCAATCTTCAATGATTTCCAAGCATTCAAGATGCCTAAATCTACAAACACACACGACAAGAGAGAGAAATGTTGAATGTTAGGGCATGGGGGTTTACCTTGGTCAAACCTCTTTTAGGTAATTAAACCAAAATGAGAAAAGAATGTAATGAATCATGCAATAATGGAGTTATTAAATTTCCATGAAGATTGATCTTGAATATTTGCAACAAAACATGAAGAATCTGCTCTTGAATGTCTTAGGAAGCTATCTTGATGACTTCCAATGATGAAACCCTAACTTGCTTGACTGGAGATGGAAGAATGATGGATGAATAATGAATAATTGTTATGATTTAGGGTTTATAGAGTTGATTTTATAATAAATTCACCTTATTAGCCTGTAAATTGGATCCCCAAGGCTGACATGTAAAAATAATAAACTTAAATTCCAAAATTTCCTGCTCAAAAGTCAAAATTGACCCAAATGGGATTCATTCACCACCTTGGGAAAATCAATCCCACCTGGCAGGGACTTATTCACCATAGATGCCGAATTAGTCCCAGTGGGGCCCATTTTCTAGTTGGGTTCTTGGGAGATAAGAAAATAAGGTTTATATGATGTCTATGTCAGTTATTTCATCAAATATTGCCTTAAGATGCACAATATGGGGTAATAGGGGCCTATTAATGATGATGTAAAGGTCAATTAGGGCTTGGGACATAGAATTCAATGTGAAAGTGTGATTAAATACACTTTACAACATTAAAATGAGGTCCACTTAGCCTAGAAATGCACAACATCCAATGTGAATGTGTAGGACACATTACAACACTAGATTAACATTAAGTTTATTTCACAAACCTTCTAGATTAGTGTGATAATGTTAATAAACACATTTTATAATGTTGAATTAAGGGAAGATGGGTTCATTAAGTCTAGAAAAGCGTGAAAGTATTTTACAACACCTTTACAAGACATTTTTAGATGTATTTTATTTAGTTTGCAAGGGTCCAAGACCTAACGTGGACATGTAAAAAACTTCACAACACCAAATCAAGGCCTTATTAAGTCCAATTTATCATCAAATATTCCCCAAATCAAGCAAGTTGCCTTTTTTCTATGGTACACAAACATCATAGGAAAAAGATGTAAATAACCATGAAAATGTCAATGGTCCATTTTTCTATGGTACATTTAGCTCCCACTTTAGTGAGATGATGAACTTGCTTCAAACTCGTGCACTAAAGTATCCATGCATATTGAGAGGGATCCAAAAGTACTTATGCTAGCAAGATGGAATAACAACAATCAAGAGGGATGATCAAGCCCTCAGGATGAACATCCCATGGAAAACTAAACATAATGACAAAGGAACACACATATGAAAGAGAAGAGAAAAGAAAGAGGAAAAGGAAAAGGTCGAATCAATCTTCAATCGTTTGTTCAACCAGTTGTGAATTAGATCTTGGCTGTTTGTTCGAAAAAGAAAATGCATACTCACTTTGGGGCGATGAAAATCATGGTTGTCCACTAGGTGAGAAGGCCCAAAAGGTGAGAAACATACGCTTAGGTGGTATGTACTCACAAACACATAGGTGACTATGGGGAAATTCATGCTACGAAATGGTCTTCCCGCTCAACCATACTAAAGTTATACCTCCTGATAAATTTAATAAGGAATCATAAAGAAAAATGTTAGTTCGTGCTTCATGAGATAAGTAAAGCTTCGTATGCTTAGAACTCATGAACAAACAAGATGGTGCCACATGCATGCAAGTTGCGTTATGCAAGGTGGCCATATGAATGCAAAATGTAAAATTAAAAAAAGTAAAAGATGTTCAAAGGAGTCTTGTTTAGTTAATGTGAGGTCTATTACTTAGGGAACATTGTGTCTAATGTCTCCAAGAGAGGACCAATTAAAAATATTCACAACTTAGGGGATGCAGTGCATCACATTAGGCCACTAAGAGGAATGCAATATGCTAAGATAGATCACACTTATGAAGGAAATCACACCCAATGTCATCCACAAAGTGACAAACACATCATATGAAGTAACAAAGCTACACTAAGAACCACGAAAAATGCAAATGAATAATGCCAATGTATGCCCTCACTTTGAAGGAATTGCTACACATTGTTCTATGAGCAATTACTTTAAAGTAGAAAATGAAAAATGCAAAAAGAACCAAGACATGTGTGCCAACTTGGAAAGCCCTTATGCTAAGTCATATGTTTCCAAGTAAGGCTACGTTATGTAAACGAGAAAGAAAACAAAAGAAAGGAGGGTTGCCCCTCAGAAAGGAACACACCAAACACATAAGGGATCTATGGATTTGGGGTCAGTATGTTGATTGCTATGATGTTTTGATTAAAGATCTTGGAACTGTCATCATTCCCCAAATACATAGAACTGGAAGAATGGTATAAAGAGAGCAAAAACAAAAGGAAAAAGAAAAAGAAAATCTATTTTGGGTCAACATGGAAGAGACATTGCAGTCTCAACACTTTGCATCATCCCCAAAAGAAGAAACACAAGCAAAAATAAAACAAGGAAAAAGAAAAGGAAAACATTTTGGGTGAACATGAAGGAGACATTTCGGTCTCAATGCCCTATGTCATCCCCAAAAGGAAAAACACAAGAAAATAAAAAGTAAAAGGAAAAGGGACCAATTGGGTCAAAATGGAAGAGACATAGGGTGCCTCAACACTTTGTGTCATCCCCAAAAGGAAAAGCCAAAACAAAAGAAAAAAAGAGACTTGGGCCTTTTGGGTCAACATGGAAGAGACACAGGGCATCTCAACGCTTTGTGTCATCCCCAAAAGGAAGACACAAAACAAAAGTGAAAAGGACAAGGTAAAATATACGATAGATAGAATAATGGAGGTACAAATAGAGGAAGTGAAAAAAGAGAGAGAACATCAAACGCACATTACGGGGGAACACAATACACACATAAAAGTGCAAAAAATAAAGCAAAAAGGAAAATGCAAAAAGGCTAGCAAGGCGAATGCAAGTCAACCATCTAACAAGTCATCCACCTCCCAATCATGTTCAGTGCATTGTGAGGGTGGTTGACTATCCGAAGGAAGAATTGTAAGTGCCAAACTAGGAAAAGTGCCAGGTTCTTCACTTAGTGTGAGAGATTTATCATTTAAGCTCATGGAAGAGGAAAATAAAGAATTCAGATCATTATGCACCTCTTCATCTATTTAGAGATCTCCTCCTCATCACCACCATCATCCAAATTAATCACGATGGGAGGACAGAGCATAATTTCCAAGGAAGGATGGATCAAGAGTTATGGTTGTTGTATCAGATCATTTTGATGTGATGGTTGTAACAAATTATCTTGTGGTGAGTCAGGAGGAGGAGGGTGGTCAGGTATGTCTTCTGTCAAAGGCAGAGGTTGATTGTCTTTGTTGTTTGCGGTTTTCATTTGACGAGCATGGAGACAATGACAATTCCTACACTCCCTAGCACTGCGATTTCTTTTAATTTTATTTTGAAGTTGTTGAGGTGTAAGAGTGGGTTGATCCACCATAGGTTCCTTTTCTTCTTGAGGAAGGATGGAGGGAACCGAAAGAGATGGGTCAATCACTTTCTCTTTTGTTTTATAAACTTGTTTAATGAGAGGAGGCAAGACGGGGTTGGTTTCATTATCTCATGGGCGTTTAAATGATGAAGGTGAAGTGTTTATTGTTGGTTGCACATGGGGTTGTATTGTTTGTTCAGGTTCAAATTCAGGTTGAAGCATTGTCTCATCTAGGATAGGAATAGTGGAAGTGGATGGGTACATGTGGCGAAGAGACAATTTGGCTTTGAAATTTTGATAGGAAATGAAAAAGAAGTCTTTGTGAGGCGTGATGGGTTCCATAGGCTCAGTCCAAAAGGATTCTAAGGAAAAATTACCTTTAGAGGACAATGGATTAAAGCCACTATGGTGTATGGTAAATATCTCATTGTCATGTGGAACCTTCAAACACTTGTGTTGAACCATTGAAGGAACAACTTTCATCGAGTGAAGCCAAGGATGACCTAGTCGCAGACGAAACAAATCCGATTGTGGAATGATAGAAAATATTACATCCAATATTTTAGGTCCTATCTATAATGGGAGTATGATCCATCCGATTGTAGGGCATGCAAAACCAGTATGTGTTTTAATCCATGTTGTTGGTTTGTCATAATCATCTTGATAAAGATCGTGTAATACTAAAAATTCTTCTGTGATAACATTCTCACCATAGGTGAGATCTATTAATATCCCATTGGTGGGCTTATCATAGATGCAGCCAACTATGTAAAGAGGACCATCAGGAAGATTTTTAAGTATATCATGATAAGAAAAAGTAATATCAAGAGATTTGGTTGTTGGTCCCTTATGAGGGATAACGTCTATCGTATCGACAAGTTCATCCATAGGATTAACATGGGTAACATTTGGAGTAGAATTATGTTTAACATTTGTATCAATATTCATCACATGAGTGTTTGAAGGTTCACTAGCTTTGACAAATGAAACATTATGTTTAGGCATGGGGTTAGCAAATATTTGCAACTTCTAATTGGCAGGTGCAACGAACTTATTGCCTTGATCATTGACACCTGCAATGGACAAAAGACCAGAATTAATGAGGTCTTGAACTATGTGTTTGAGACACTTACATTTTTCTATGTCATGTCCATTTTGGCGATGAAAATGACAATAAGCATTTGGTTTAAAGGTGGGGGGTAAATTCTTGGTAGTATCAAGTGGTTTAATGGTAGGAAAAGTGATCATCTATTGTTGTAGCAGTTGATTCATTATGTTATGGAGAGTATTGGGTAAGGGAGTAAATTATCTCTTCGGGTCCCCATAGGTAAAGGGCACCGCTACTTTAACAATGACCACTTGATTAGGCACAGGTTGAGTTGGTTGTGGAGGGGGATTGAACTGTAAAAAGCCTCTGTTTGGTTTTTGGAAGTTTGGTGCGTTGTTTTGGTTGCTTTGTTTAGATTTCTCAGCTTGGTTAGAAGCTGTATAAGAGCGAATTTGCACCCTAGGTGCAATTCCCCTTTTTTCCTTATTACACTTTAGAAAACCTAAGGCAAAGACTTAAATTCACTTAAGCTCGTTGATGGCAGTCCAATTGGCACTCATTTTGTGTGTCGGTGGAGGCATTTCTATCAGGGACACTTGCGCGATGTGCAAACATCTGTGCAGCGCACTTACATTCTTGGTAGATTCTTGCGGCTGAGCCAATAGAGGCGTTACTCTTCCCATTGGCAGTGAAGTTGTAATGCCTCCTTTGGCCACTCGACTTGAATATGGTTGTTTCTTTCCTCATTCCTTCATAATCAAGCCTTTTAACTTGCATTAGGAGGTTGGATGAATATTGGAATTCAAGCTCATTTTGCACTCACATTCTAGCATTCCATGCATTCCATAGCAGCAATATTACACTCCATCATGTTGGTAGAGCAAGTTTGGGACCACACCATTGCAACAGAGGCTTGAGTTCCTCTTATTTCTCCCCCAAGTAGCCTTGAGTGCTCTTGGTGGAGGTGGTAAGCTTCCCTCTGCTCTCGTCTATCATTTGGTTTAGTAGCATAGTATTGTTTGTAGTGCTTGTGTTTTTATCACTTCTTTATCTCTTTTCCATTGGCTGTCCATTGAGGTGGGAACACCTAAACGGGGGTCTGACTAAGGCAGGCCCCTATGCAGCCACCCCCCAATATTCTCTCTCTTGTTGCATGTAGGTGTGTGAGCTCTTGGAGGATCAGCTGGTGAACAAGTTCATTGGTGAGATTCTCCTCATCTTTATCACTTTTGCTTATTTTCTTTATAACCTTAGAGATCACTTAACCTATTTAGTTACATCATTATGGTCTTTTAGTTAAATAGCTAGGCTGATAAGTTTTTTTAGTGTGTTTAACCTTGTCTTGGTTGTTGTCTAGCCGTATGAACTACAACGTGCTTCTAAGATGCCAGTGTGTTGTGCTGTCATCCAAAATCAGCGCTGATGTCCTCAGGCATGGAGCTCCTTGAGGCACAGAGTTGGACCTAAAAACTGACTCGCCTAGCCCCACTTTGAAACTCAGGTTGTAGAGTGATCGTAGGACCCTAAAAATCCTCATCATTCTCATTCTCATACAATAAACATACACTTAGCTGAGGTAAGTTAGGGAAGCCTCTCGTATCTCGACCCTCCATGACCTGGGGTCTTGCATGCAGTGGTCCACCTCTCTTATAGAAGCGAACTTTGAAACATGACTAGTAACCGAGTTGTGATAGTCACAAAGGGTTGTACATAAATGCATGAATGAAGAAAATTTCATCATGGTCAACTTATCTTGAAGGTGAGTGTGCAAGTTTTCGATAAACATCTTTTGGAGATGTGAATCAAGAATCTAGACATCTACTTGAGTATACAATGATTGATAACATGAAATGAAGTCAATTACTTTTTCATGCGCATGTTGTTTACACTGCATTAAATCAACCATTTTCTTTTTGGGAATCATATGGAATTGAAAATGACTTATAAAGGCATCAACAAGTTCATTAAATGATTAGATTGAATGATTAGGTAATTTTGAAAACCACTCCAATGCAGTGTCCTTTAAGGTCCTAAGAAACAATTTAGCTAATAGTTTATTGTCAAGGACAAAGTCACTACACAAGGTTGTATAGGAATTAATATGATTTGTCTAGGGTCTCCTTTACTTTCGTACTTCTAAAAACTAGGAATCTCAATTCCTTGTGGCATTGGTGTTCTTAATATTTCTAAGGATAATGGGCTACTACAAACAGAGTATGTGGGAGGTTCATTTTGACTTTGGCTTATGGTGGATATTTGTTGTTGCATAGAGGAAACAGTGCTAAATAGTTGTGTAATGAGGGGGTCGGTGTAAGTGGTATGAGGAGGAAGGGAAAATGGTGACGAAATGTATGTAATATTAGGAGAAGTGAAGGGAACACTAAGAGGGGTGAAAGTGGTGGAGAATGGATTATTCGATGCCACAAAAGAACTAGGAATGCTAGCTGGAATAGAAAAAGAAGGAATCACATGACTAACCTATTGCATGGTTGTTGTAACTTGAGGAGTGGTATATGTGGGTATAGATGCTATGGTTGAAGTAGGAGGAATGTGAGATCCTCCTTGGCTCACAACAGTGTTTACTGGTTGGGAAGTTGAAGGAACATGTTTGTTGTATATCTCAACAATTATTTTCATAAATTTTAAGCCATCGTCACTTTCAATCAAGCGATGAAGGTTTTCTGTGGAAGGTATGGCAGTGGTGGAAATGTTTCCAAGACTTAAATCTTATTGTAAATGAGCAAAATCCTCATGAATACTAATGACTCTTTCTTGCAGAATCTAATCAGTTTGTGTGTCAACATGCATCATTTGCGAAGGTAAAGTTGTACTAGTGGTAGTATCCATGCCTAATGCACCATTTTCCATACCAAGAGTAGGAGCTCGAGACAACCCAAGGTCCACTATGATTGTGTTATCGCAAGATGCCATGAGTCGGGAACTTCTTCTCACTAAAGTATTATCGATAGGGAACCAAACACTCATACAAATACTAGAAGAGGTGGAGTGGATGCAAATGAAATGCAATCTAGGTATGATAAAATGAAAATATTAGGAATTCTATAATCTAAAACAGAAAAGCAACAACAAAAAATAGAAATGAAGAAACTATTGTAAAAATGACAAAAAATACTGTGCAAAAAGTGCAATTGGACTGATTCGCCCAGGGTGGCGAATGAGTTCAGGGATGAGATTTTTTTGTATTTTTCTAAAAATTTAAAGTGATTTTTATGTGTTTTGGATGCAAAATGAAGATGCAAAGCATAATTTTAGTTTTTCTAATGTTTTGAAATGCAAGAATGAAATCTATATGAGATATTCACTAATGCAACTTTGTAAACCCTAGGATGCAAAAACAATGCAAAAGGCTAATGCAAAAGCTAATTATATGAGTCCTAGGATGTGAATTCAAATGAAAATAAGAAAGAGATATTGTTCAATATGCAGGTTGACCAAAATGAATTTTCAATTTTAAGGTTTGTGATCTATGTACTTCTCTTGCACTCTTAGGGTTTTTCACCTAAAAGGAGAGAGATAAACCACTAAAATTGAGGTGGTTCACTCAAATTAAGGAATGTATGATGTAAAAATGACTAAATTAAATGATCTAAGTGAAACTAATTGATAAAATTGACTGATTATCAATGCAAAACTAATAAAATTTGTAATGTTTGAAAACACAGTGTGATATGCAGAAATGAACTAAAAACATAAACAAATGCAAACAAAATTCTATGAGACTTAATAGAGTGCACTTGGAAGTTGAATATTGATCTTGGAAGGTTTTGGAATTTGGAAGAAATCATTGTTTATCACCAGTGGGACTCATTCGTCACTGATGGCGAATCAATCCTCTTATTGGTAAAAAGACCTAAAATTGCTTTTCGATTGTCGGGAATTGAATTATGACAAAATAAACTTTTCTAGCCTATAGGTCGGACTCATTCACCACTGATGGTGAATCAGTCCTCAAAAAATCTACAAATTCAAGAACCAATTATGTGGGCCCAAATCTGTACTTGTCTTCTTGTCAAGTTGACATAGTCAAATCTGTAGAAAATAGACTATAGGTTGTCTCCAAGCTTGAATTAGGGTTTGGTTGACTTGAAACACTTTGATGACTTGTTGGCCACTTTCCAACACCTATTTATTTTCCAAATTTTCCTACAAGACTTGCAAACACACATGCAAAGAGGGGAAAAATGGTTAAGGGTTAAATTATAGGGATTTGTCTTGGTCAAATCCCACTTTGGTAATCAAACCCTTGATGAAGAAATGAAGAAGGAAATGATGAATAACAAAATGCAAATTTCCTAACTTACCAAAACCTTATTGTTGAAGTCTGAAGATATGTCAATGGTTGCTCCAAGATGCTTGATGTTTGCTTGATTGAATGATGCTTTGCAAGAATGCTAATTGATGTTAAATGAGTGACTGAGATGAATGCTTGAATGAATTAGGAGTAAAATGGATAGAAAAACACTTATTTATACACACTTATGCCCTAATTACCCAAAGATACATCATCACAGGCTGACATAAGGTCTTAATGAATAAAAACCCAAAAGAGATTTTGAATTATTTTGAATTTGGGGCCAAGAGGGACTCATTCGCCACCCATGGCGAATGGGTCCCACTCTAGGCTTGTAAGTGGGTGTCGGGAATTAAGTTAAATTTAATGTTGTTTGTCAAATTTACATTACAAAATACACTTAATTAAGGCCTATAAGTGCATAAAGGGGCCAAATAAAGCATAAGAAAGGTGTAGTTGGTGATGACAAGCCTAGAAAAGCATGAAATCTTGTTACAATACTTTACAACACTTTAAAATGCAACTTGATAAGGGATAAAAAGGTGATTTCAAATGATTTATAATAAGAATAGTCTAGAAAAGTGTAGAAATGTGTTACAACAATTCACAACACCTTCACAAGACATCATAATTTGAATATTTAGGACCTAATGCGAATGCATAAGTTACATTGCAACATTAAATCAAAGCTTGAGATAAGTCAAGCATCATAGGAAAAAGATCTAAATAACCATGAAAATTTCAATGGTCTATTTTTCTATGGTATAGTTATAATACTAATATATATTAGATTGCAAGAATCAGGGAGCTCCCCTATAAACTGTAGTGTGTATGGTAAACTTTTTTCACATGATCGGTAATGCTGGCGTCACACGCCCTTTGGTACCACAATGATAGAGGGGAGAGTAGACCTCATGACCTCTTTCTTGCAACATGATGCTTTAGCTAATCAAGTTAGGCCCTCTACCCTAATATTAATATATTAATATGATAATTTATTAAAATATTATTATATTATATATTATATAATAATAATAATATATTATTATATATTACATAATAATAATATAATATTATTATATATTACATAATAATAATATAATATTATATATATTACATAATAATAATATAATATTATATACTACATAATAATAATATAATATTATATATTATATAATAATAATAAAATATTATTACATTATGATATTGCTATAAGGATTCAAGTGTGTGGTTTTCAAGTCAAACTGATTGACCCATGTTTCATGTGAAACATGGGTCAATGAGTTTGACTTGAAAACCACACTGTTGAATCCTTATAGCAATATCATAATTTGACACACTTAAATACCTCCTATTATTACATTGCTATGTATTATAATATTAATATATATTAAAATTATCATAAATATTATTATATAATTTATATGTTAGTATCATAAATATATAATATTATACTAATATATAATATTAATATTAATATATATATATATTAACATTATAATATTAACATAATGGCAAGAGCGAGAGCGAAAGGGAGAGCAAGCGAGAAGAGTAGGGGAGGAGGAAATTTGAGTTCCTTTGATGATCGTGGCGATTCTGAGGATGAATCTGATGTAGATTCATGGGCTTTAGAGGTTCTCCAGTTTCTTGTGGCCATGGCTTCGTCGTCCTTTAGATTGGTATCATTTGTCTTCTACCTTTTTGAGGCTGAACGACTAGGGTTTGGCATGGTTCTCTGGGCTTCTCTTTCTTTGACTGTGGAGCTTCTGCCTTCTGCCTTTGTGGCGGTGTTTGTTCGTGCTCTGAAGGTTGGGAATCTTGTGGGTGACCTTTAGCCTCTACTTGTGTGGGAGGTTGTTGCTTTCTCCCTCATCGACCCTCCTTTGTTGTTGATTGGGTTGGAGTTTTCTTGGTCTTTGTTGGCTTGTTTTGGGTTATCATTGTATACCCAGATTTATGTCAAGTGTAGAAGTGCTTTGTGTGGGGTATTGTTTTGGTGTACCCTTGTTGCTAGTTCTTGGTTGGTTGTTGGGTGGCTCTTCATTCTTTTTTTGAACTCCTAGTTAAATTTAATGTTTATTTCTGTTGTGGTGGATCTATTTTTCAAGCTTCATTTTTTGTTCCACCTTTTATTCCTACTGTTGGCATTTCCAAAGGATGGTACAGGTGCCTTTTTTGCTAGAATGTTGGATTTCTCCTTGGATCCTATTGAGGTGGAGTTGGGAGTTGAATGTTTCTAGGTTCCTCAATTGTAGATCCTTTTGAGGTGGACGCTTCTTCTATGGAGGTGGAGGTTGACGGTATTGGAGATTTCTGGCTTTGGTGAAAAGGTTGGCTGTATCATCCTCTCCAATAGAGGGGAGCTCCCTCCTGTAGAGGTGGAGTGTGAGTTGGGTTCCTGGCTTGACATACATCTTTTGGGTTTTATCTCTACCTCTTTGTGCTCTGAGGCTATATTTTTTCTTGGCTGATCATGATAGTTTTTTGGGTTCAAGGTCCCTAAAAAGCCTAGTTATGGGTTTAAGACCTCCCTTCAAAACCTTTGGGTTTAAGATCCCAGTAAAATCTTGGTCGTAATAGTGTAATAGACTCTTGGTCCTTGCAAAAATTTATGCAACTTGCGTTGTCTTGCTTTAAATTCTTAGTGTTGTTGTTGATGGGCTACTGATGGTATATGAATTATTTTTGTTGCAACTTGATTTGCTTGGATAGGGTTGCAGGTCCCTTCAAAACCATGTTTTAATGGGTTTTGGGTTCCATCAAAACATGTTTTAACATTAATAAAAAACATTATAATATTAATATTAATATTGATATCTTGGTATATATGAAATATTTAAAAAAAATGTTCTCTAAAATGGATATCCATTTTAGAGAGCTTTTATAATATAAAAAAGTTCTCTAAAATGGATATCCATTTTGGATAAGTATAAGTAAAAATATTAACTCATTTTGACTACCGAGAGTTTCACACGACAAGAGTTAAGCTTAGAAAATGGATATTCGAAGTGATCAAATATCCATTTTTGTTGTCTAAATGAAAATTTATCAACTTCCCTTCAATTTTAATAGCATTCAAGTGAGGTAAGTTGAATTTTGTTTGTGTTTTTAATTATTTTAATTGTTTTATCTATTTTTTAACATATATACTATGTTTTTTTTATAGATTTTAGTAATTATTTTAAAAATTAAATGTTAATTTAAAAATTGTAATTTTAAATAGTTTTTAAATGGAAGAAATTGATAGAGAAAACTCTCCAAAAAAGCCTCCTTTAGTTAATAATTTAATTGACATAAATATGACTAAATTGAAGAACATTGTTGAGAGATATTGTAACCACCCACATTTGTATTCAATAACACCTAATATGGAGGCCATAATAAGTCATGTGCAAGACACCACAAGACAACATACTTCATTTCAACACTGGAGGGATGTGAAGATGTTGGAATATGGTAATGGTTTGGAATATGATGAGATTTAAAATATAGAAATATCTAAAGCCAATTTAGCCCAATATTTTGTGAACCCAAAAATTGGACCACTTGTTCATTTACGTAAACCAAGAATTTCCATAAAATGGTGCACACATGAGGGCATAATAAGAAAATTTTGGGATTGTCCGTAGATGGTGTTTGATAAACCACCCAACAAAAATCTCTATGTCCCTCTTTATTTTCTCTGTAAATTATATGTGGAGTTTGTTTTAGGCAAACATGCGAACGATTTTGATTTCAAGCATTTTTAAGGAGTAAGTATGGGATTACCCCAAGATAGACCTAGGGAAATGCATCAAATGTAAGGTCCATATTTTCCCCCTCCTCGTATTCCTCCCCCACCTCAAGTATCCCGTCCAACATTGTTGCAAATGCGACAATGCATAGTCTCTTGGCCATACACTTTTTGACTAGCTATTTGATTATGCAACCCTCAAAGTTTTCCTAGATGCTTGATAGTGATACTTGTTAGAGTAATAGGTTAATTACTTAATTAATTTAATCATGTTGATTAATTAATTAAGTCATCTTTACTTTATTTTTCACTTAAGCTAAACTTAGGCCCATTAATAATTAATTAATTATTAATTGTTAATTACTCACCTTTAGGATTTTTATCTCCTTTCACAAGGATTGATCTCTTTGTAATTATTCAATTCTTGTTTATGCATTTTTTGCTTCATGACAAGTAGAGCACTATTCTTTTGTTTCGTTATCTCTTCTACGTGACAACTTATTTTTCTTGCAGGTGTTCACTAGGTTCTGTGAGGTTGTATTTCTCAACTTCAACATGGTATCAGAGGTTCAGATCTACCACTTCCTGTTCATTTTTTGAGGGACCCTGTCCTGAAAGTGACATTTTTGTGCATCTTGAGAAAAATTGGACCTCACCATTGCATTTGGAACACTTGAATCAGTCAAGATTGACCTTTGTTTTGTCAAATTTGGATTCACGGCGTGAGATCTATGAGGGTTTGAAGATACGACAGTTTTTTTCCCAGATCTAGAGGTAGGAAAAAAATATAGGAATTTTTAGCAAAAGCAGACAGTGCCATTGCGTCCGGAGTGGCCAAAAACCTAAAGATTGACTGTTGTTTCGTGAAAATCCGAGAAAAAAATTTTGGAGGTGAATTTTTTGGAGGCACGATTTACAAGGTTAAAAATCCGTACAGCGGTATGGAATTCGTACCGCGTATGGATATGTACACTGTACTGTAGCGCCATTGATTTCTTGGTTCAAAAAAATTTTCATGTTGGGTTTAAAAAAATTTGTGCAAGTTTAAAAAGACATTTTCATGCCTTTGACTTTTTGAAAGAATTTTTAAAGCAAAAAGCTTGTTGCACTTTTTATGATATGACAGCAGCATATTCTGATGAATATTCCAATCTCCAGCCCCCAAATCTAGAAACTGGGCGCCCATATGTCCAGGGGCCGAAATTTTAAGCCCTCTATTTGGTTTTAGAAGGCTAATTGTGCACCTTTCACAAAATTAGGTATATCTTGGGCATACGAACTCCATTTTTCAAAAAAATTATATTGTCGGAAATCTGGCTCTGAGCCTGTTTCAAATCTAGAGGTTATTATTTTTTATTTTTAACCAGAAAAATTCTACAGTGAGTTGAATACAACTCTTCTATTATTCACTTCTGGGGCCGTAACTTTTGCATACAAACTCCGTTTTTCGAAAACGAATAGGCGTAAGAAAGGAGTTCAAATTCTCTTTTCAAATATGCAATTTATTTCATCAAAAAATTTACCAGGTACACAGGAAATTTTTTGAAGTGAATTTTGCTTTTTGAAGCTTTCTCGCTTTCAAATTTGTACTGGGGTTTGGTTTTTTTGTGTTGTGGGGGGTTTTTTTTTTCTTGTTTTTTGTATATGCACATCAAAAACCAGAAAATATTCCATTAAACACATTTCAAAACTCAAACATCATGGCGGACCAGTCATCAGTTGACCACCTTTCCCCACACAATTATCATACTTGGAAGGCACTTATGTCAAGACTTCTCATGTCAAAGGGGTTATGGTCCTGTTTGGATGAAAATTAGCCTCAATTGACACGTCCACTTGAGATTATACAACACAGAAACAAAATGGATGAGGCTATGGGTTTGTTGTCATTACATGTTATAGACAGTCTTTTATTTCACCTGGAGGATTGCACAACTCCTTAGGCTATGTGGACTAAGTTTCAAGATCTTTTTGGCACCATTAATCAGTTCAGGGCACTTCAAATTGAGGTAGAATTGACCACCTTGGTACCTGATTCTTTTCTATCTATTGAGGATTTCTTGATGAAATTCAAATGACTCAGATCATTATTATAGGGTTATGGTAAGAACAAAATAGACACCGAGTGTATATACCTGATTCTATCTAAGCTTTGAGGTTCATTTAAAATATTCTCTTCTACATTCTATTCCACCATGGATGATTTGGGTCCATGATTCACCATGCCTACCATTGAGGTATTTTGTGATTGGTTGACATGTGAGTAGGCCAAGCTAACACAGTTGGATTCTCTTCCAAGATCAAAGAACCAAGCATTGGCAGCTCAGACATCTCAAGGGAAGCAGAAGCAGAAACAAAATCTGAAGTCAAATTTAGCAGGTAGTATGAGTTCCTCCACCACTGAAGTCTAATTCCAAACCACAATCCAACCCTAAGTAGGGTAAATCTTCTAAGTCTAGCGAGTCTTCCTCCAAGACTAAGAAGAAATCAGGTGATCCTTGCAGTTTCTATGGAAAGGAAGGTCATCCAGTTTACAAGTGTTGGAAGCGATTAGAGGCTTTAGAGGAGGCCATGCAACAACATCATATCACCTCACCTCAGTCACCTTCCCCAAACATAGGGAAAGGTTATGCTCTTTCTGCACGGGCATTATCTTCAAGATCCACTTGGATTATATATTTTGGTGCTTCTCACCATATGACACACACTGAGGAGTCTATCACCGCACTTGGCCATTGTGGCACTTCACAGATTGCAATTGGTGACTCTACACAACTTATAGTTATGGGTTTAGGTTCTGTTTCATTGGATGGTGGTTGTCTTTAGGATGTACTTGTTGTTCTTAAAATTTTGACAAACCTTGTTTCCATTTATCATATTTTTCATTTTGGCACTAGAAAGACAGTTGCATTCTCACCACATGATGTGGTTATTTGAGACCTACATGATCCTGATTTGGTTGTGGCTATTGGGAGTGTTGATTCTGCATCCTGCTTATACAGATTTGATGGCTTTGAGAGTATAGATGGTTCAGGTTCATCTCTTATAGCACATGCAGACACAATGAGTAGGCTTTGGCATGAGCATTTTGGCCATGTAAATTACAAATACCTATAGCAGATGAGTACATTGGCACTTGTGATTGGGATCCCATAGATTTCCTACACTGATGGTGTTTGTCGAGGTTGTGTACTTGGAAAACATCACCGGGATTCTTTTCCTATGGGTAGAGCCACACGTGTTAAGGCACCCTTGGAGTTGGTATATAGTGATCTCATGTACTTTTCGACCTTCATTTTTAGGGGCCAAATATGTGCTCACATTTATTGATGACTTCTCCAGACGTACATGCGTGTAATTTCTTAAATACAAGCCTGATGTCTTAGATTCATTCAGGATCTTTAAGACATTTGTGGAGAAGCAGTTTGGTCTTTCTATCAAGAGGATACACACAGATAATGGGGGGGTTTTAATCAGATTTTCAGGGATTTCTACAATGAGCATGGTTTGCAGCATCAGTTTATAGTTCCTTACGCCCCTTAGCAGAATGGTGTTGCTGAGAGAAAGAACATGACTTTATGGGAGAAGGCCAATTGTATGATATAGTCACAGTCTATGGATTCTTCATTTTGGGCTGAGGAGGTCAATTGTTCCAATTATATTCAAAATTGGATGCCTCATAAGGCATTACGACACATGACTCCTAAGGAGGCTTGGACCCATGTCAAGCCCGATGTTTCTACATTTTGAGTTTTTGGTAGTGAGGCTTGGGAATTTATTCTTGATGCTCATCAAAAAGCTATGGAGAGGAAAATCTGAACACTCATATTTTTTGGCTACTAGGAGGGTGTTAAGGCATACAAGTTATTTGATCTTGATTCCAGAGAGGTCTTGTTTCGGTAAGATGTCCAGTTTGATGAGTGCTTTGCTCTAATGGATTCTTCATCACCAGCTTCTCCCTCACTACCCACTCCTCCCTCTTCATCTCTTAGGGATTGTTTATCTCTTGAAGATGATGCAAATGATGATCCACCATCCCCACCACCACCAAATACACAACATTTTCCCAAGTGGGCCTACTTTACTATAGAGGTAACTGGATCTTTGGCAAGTGATCCTCCAGATTCCCGTCGTACATGTGCACAAACATCAGGTGCTATTCTTTTGAGTCATGCCATTTCAGATGATCCTCAAAGGTTGTCAAAGGCAATAGGTCACCTTGAGTGGGATGGGGCTATGGAGGAGGAGTATTCTTCTTTGATGAAGAATAATACTTGGGATCTTTGTCATCTTCCTAAGGGAAGAAAGTTGGTTTGGTGTAAGTGGGTGTACCGTACCAAGTTTGTTGTAGATGGTTCGATAGATAAGTACAAAGCACGTCTTGTTGCGAAGGGTTTTTCTTTGGTTAAGGGTATTGATTACTCTGAGACCTTTTCTCCTATTGCCAAGATGAATTATATTCACTTTGTACTATCACTAGATGCTTCACAGGGATGGACACTTTTTCAGATGGATGTGATGAATGCCTTCTTTCATGGGGACCTACATGAGGAAATCTATATGGACCAGCCTTAGGGTTTTGTGTAGGACACTTCTTTGGTTTGAAAACTTCGATGTTCATTGTATGGTCTCAAACAAGCCCCTCGGTCTTGGTATGAGAAGATGGACTCTTTTTTGCTTTCCTCTCACTTCACACATTGTCATTCTGATCCCACAGTGTACATTCAACATCAAGAGGGTGATATTTTGATCCTTACACGCTATATGTTGATGATCTCATTCTTATAGGTAACTCATCCTCTATGATTTAGAGTGTTCAAAGAGCTTTGATATAGCAGTTAGAGATGATAGATCTCGGTCTTTTGCACTATTTTATTGGTCTATAGGTTATTCAGTCTTTGGATGGGATTTCCATTTATTAGCAGAAGTATGCTCTTGATATGCTTTAAAGATTTGGCATGCTTGATTGCAAGCCTTCCCCCACACCATTTCAGTCAGGTGTTTTCATGTCTTCCACTTTCTCTACTCCTTCAATAGATTCTACATTATGTAGGCAATTGGTTGGCAGTTTGTTGTACCTGACGCATTCCCATCCTGATCTTTCCTTTGTTGTTGCTCTTGTCTCTAGGTTATCCCATGATCCTCATGAGAGCCATTGGCAAGCAACCAAACATATCTTGAGGTACATTCAAGCCACCACACAGTATGGAATTCACTACACATCAGGAGACCCTCACATTGTTGGCTTCACTGACTTAGATTGGGTTGTTGATGTCAATGATTGGAAGTTCACTTCTAGATTTAGTTTTTTCCTTGGTTCTGGTCCTATCACATGGTCTTGCAAGAAGCACTCTACTATTGCATTATCATCTACAAAGGCTGAGTACCAAGCAATGGTGTTAGCTAGTCAAGAGATTTTATGTCTTCAGTAGTTGATGACAGAGTTTGGGTTTCCTCCTGATAGTCCCACTATTCTTTGGTGTGACAATCAGAGTGCTATACACATTTCCCGCATTCTAGTGAAGCATCAGCAGACGAAGCACATTGAGATCCACATGCACTTCATCAAGTAGTTGATTTAGGATGGTTCTCTCATCTTGGAGTACATTCCTACTGAGGCGTAGGTTGCAAACATCTTCACAAAACCTTTGGAATCACCACGCTATCTTTAGTTTCAATATATGCTTGGGGTGAAAGAAGTTGTCCTTGGGGGGTCTTTGTGAGACCTTCCTTCTTTCATGTTTTTTTTAGCATGCTTTCATCTCTTTTTGGAGTAGAGTTTTTCCCATGAGGTTTTCTCCATTTTGTCCACTTTACAGAGATTTGGTTGTATTTGGGTACCTCATCTGGCCTTGTTGCTGGGACCCATATTTGCTTTCATGCATTGCGTCCTTAGTTTTTTAGCTTCTCCCTAAGTTCATCTTAAGGGGGGGTGTTAGAGTAATAGGTTAATTACTTAATTAATTTAATCATGTTAATTAATTGATTAAGTCACCTTTACTTTATTTTTCACTTAAGCTAAACTTAGGCTCATTAATAATTAATTAATTATTAATTATTAATTACTCACCTTTAGTTTTTTTATCTCCTTTCATAAGGATTGATCTCTTTGTAATTATTCAATTCTTGTTTATGCATTTTTTGCTTCACGGAAAGTAGAGCACTATTCTTGTGTTTCATTATCTCTTCTACATGATAGGTTATTTTTCTTGCAGGTGTTCACTGGGTTTTGTGAGGTTGTATTTCTCAACTTCAACATCTTGGTGATTTAGTTGATGTTAGTGGAGCATTGTCATCTAGACATATTTATGTGCCTCATCAGTGTAGTATGTTCATCCATATATGTATAAGTCCCATGGGAGATACTGTAGTTAGGGATTAGAATTCGGACAATAAGCATGAATCAATAATAGCAACCACAAAACTATCTAATACAAGCAATAAAGGCACTAATCCAACAATGAAGTACACATGAACATGGAAATCATAATAATAATGCAATAAACCTCAATCTCTATGCCATAACTGAATCACCTGCATTGCTCTTCTCCATTTTGCTTTAGTTGTTCTCATATATGTAGTATGCAATATACTCAACGAGCTTGATGTTGACAATTTGATAGTTTTATCTCTTGATAGTAAAACTTCAAAGATTGTGGTTAACTTTGAAATGAAGATGATGACTCACTTTTATAGAAATCCCAATTCAAATGAATGGCTAGGATTAGATGATGAGTTATGGTGATCAATGGATGAGATTAATTGAGACAAGGACAAGGATGAATGGACCAAAACTCAAGAAAGTAGTTGAGATTTAGGGCTTAGCTAAGAAAAGGATAAATTACATAATAAGAAACAACATTTAATTTAGGGAAGGGTGAGATGAATAATTAAATAATAAAAATATTATTTAATTATAGAAGAAGAGGTGGAATGCTAAATGTTAAATAATTAAAAATAATTATTTAATAAAGCAAGGAGACAAATGACAAATAATTAAATAATTATTTAATTATAAAGATAAGAGTATGATAAATAATTAAATAAATAAAATTTTATTTAATTATGGCAAGAAAAGGCTAATGAATAATTAAATAATAAGAAATAATTATTTAATTATAGAGGAAAATGGGAATAAATAAGATTTATTTAATTATAGATAGAAAATGATAAGTTAGTGACATAATTTAAATAAAATTGATATTTATTCAAATTAATCAAAGGAAAAACAAGGAAAAGTGAACTAATTAAATAATTAGGAATTATTTAATTAATAGAAGAATTATGATGTTAGAAAATAATTAAATAATTAAAATTATTTAATTATGCTAGGAAGAAGGCGGATCAGATATAAAAATTTCCGCACAGGCTCGACATTTTTCAGTATCTACATTTTTTCCCTCTTTGACATAATGTGATTTTGAACATTGTGTCAAAGAATAGTCAAGGGAATTCGGCCCAAGATAATGCCCTAGTGGACATAGGGTAGGATTGTACCTCCTTGGGAAAATTGGATTTTTTTTGAAAAATTCCAAAAAAAATGGCAAATTTACCAATAAGCTAATTTGATAGGTGGAAATGCATTGGCAATGAAAAAATAGGCTTAAAAGTCAAAGACCTAATATTTGAGTTCAGAGGAGAAACTTGACATGACTAGTTATGAAGGTAGGGGCCCATTAGGTCAAGTTAGGTTATAAATATGCCCTAAGGGGAGTGAAAATAGGGCATTTGTGCAGTTTTACTATTGGAGAATAGAAGCCATGGTTTAGGATTTGTTGCGAAGCGACTGCTAGAATGCAACTCATACTGGTCATTGCACACTATAGGTACTAAGTATGAACACATTGACACGAGGAGGTCTCAGGAATGACAGTATGTATCCAAGCCTTAGTTTAAGATTTTTTCATTTTAATGTAGAATTTAGGGCTCAAAAAAGGGAAAATAGATGTGGTGCAATTTCTCCACTGCAACCATTATCACGTTCATTGCAACTGTGGTCTGGTTCACTGCAACTATTGTGTTGTGACATAATCATTTTAAATAGGTTTTAGACAATAAGCGACTCACAACTATAAACTGCACTGCAATTGTGTGGCATAGAAAATTGGACGCTCTTGGAAAAAGATAATTTCACGATTAATTTGGACCTACTTTTGAGTACCCTTGCATTAATCATTCTTGAAAATAGCATTTATAGGCCCCTAAGACCCATTATTTTTTATCAAGAGGCCCATTTGACTTAAAAATCATACAAATCTTGACAAATAATACTTAATTCATTCATATCTCAAAAACCCACCTCCAAACCACAAGTGGGACCCATTCACCAAGGGTGGTGAATGAGTCCCTTTTGGGGAAAATTTCAATTTCAAGTGGGAAACTCACCGACTTAATTCATTTTTTTAGTGGATGTCAACCTCTTAGGTCTAAAAAATGGGAAATTAGGTATTAGTGCCTATAAATACATATTTTTAGGTCATTTTTAACAATCTATAGTCATTTTTGCAAGCAAAATTCAAGATTCAAGTGTTGAATATCTTCCACAAGAAGATTCATCAATATTTCTATAGTAAAGTTGAAGCTTTAGGGAAGCAAACTAGGGTTTTTTAGGTCTTCAAGCTCACTTTTTTGTTCAAGATTTCACATTGCAAAGGGTTGATCATGGATTCCTATGGTGAATCATAGAGAAATCTAGGTTGAGGAGATGCAACTAGCCATCAAATCACACCTAAAGACTTGTTTTCAAAGTGATTCCATCTTCTATTTTCTCTCTATCTTCATATTTAATGTTTGCATGTCATTTTCATTCATTTGAAATGTTGTAGGGTTTCTTGGATTGAAGTCTTGCATTATGCAAGTGTCATTTACCTATCTTATTCTAGTACATTAGAATAGGGTTTTATCTTACTTCAGATTTTCCTAGTCTTAGACACACTTAGGGCTAGGGTTTTATGCAAATTTTATCCATTCAATGTTTAACTACCAAATTAGGGGTTTGACCAAGGAAAACCCCCCATTAGACAACAAACAATATTCTATTTTGTAGGAATTTTTAAGGATTCAGATTTGGGAATCAATTTGAAAGTGCATTACAAGTGATAAAGTATAGATCTATAACTTCATTTTTGAAAAATGAAAGGTGGACTAATTCACCACTAATGGCGAATGAGTCCTGCTGAAGGTGTCTATTAGGAAAAAATGCAAATTCCAGTACCCTTTTGGCAGAAACCCTGATCTGGGACCAACTCGCCTAGGGTGGCGAATGAGTCCTAGATAGTCAAAAAGTCAATATTTTAGAGCTATTTTCAGATCTTCAGAGTTTCCAGGTGCCTAATATTTATCTCCTATTACTTCTATTCTGTTATATTTTCATTTCTAGGGCTTCTTTTATATCTTTTCATACTTGTTTGCATATCACAACGTGTTTTCAAACATATCATATTTCTTAGGTTTCACATAAACAATCAATCTATCTCTTTAGTTTATTGCATTTAGATCATTGCATTTAGGCATATTTTCATTGTACTTGCATTAGTTTGAGTGAACCACCTAGATTTTGTTTGGGGTCTATCTATCTCCTTTAGGTGAAAAACCCTAATTGAGCAAGAGAGTCATAGCACCCTACAACCTAAATATCTATGGTTCATTTTGGTGAAACTGCATATGGAACATTTTATTTTTGACTTCCATTGCATTTTCATCCTAGGGATTACCTTGTACCACTATTATATTAGGTTTTATAATTATTTTTGCATCCTAGGGTTTACAAAATTGCATTAGTAAAACTATCATATAGAAGTAATTATTGCATTTCATTTTATCAAATCATCACAAAATTATGCATTTCTAGTACTTCTCAACATTGTACATACTTGAAAACACAAAAAAATCTCAAAAACACCCCTACTAGGACTCATTCGCCACCCTAGGCGAATCAGTCCTGGTCCACATTCTTCATCACTTTTTTTAGCATTTAGTTGCCAGTTTTTAAGTTTTTGCTTCTAGTAGTTAATTTTTTGTTTCAGTTTAGTTATTTTTTGTTATATTTAAATCATTGGCATAAGCATCATTTCTTTTCATGACATTTATGGATAGCATTAGATTTTTTAGAGTTTCATTTTTAGCATTAGTTCCTATTCCTTTTAGATCAGATTCATCAGTAAATGAGAACAAAAAACCACAAACATCAAACCAACCCTTACATAAAATGCTTCAATTTAGAAACACTATCTCATCCAAGCCTCTGAGTAGTGATGATTTAGACAAGTTAGATGAAGCCCTTCAGGACTTACTCTCACTCCTTCATCCACTAAAGTTTGTTGTGAGAAACCTAAACCAATTGATGATAACTTACCTCTTAAAATTTTTAGTCGTGATGACTTTGACATGTTAGATGAAGCCCTTCAAGACTTCATCTCACCTAAGTCATCGACTAAGGTTTGTTGTGAACAACCTAAAATAAAGGATGTGAATGTGATTCAACCTCAACTCATTCTTCACCCACCTTCGCATAAACTTCACCCTTCAAATAGACCTGAATTTACTCTTTACCCACCTAAAACTGATGTGTTGCAACAATCCAATAATACTACTATTGCTCATACATATAATACCTGAAACAATCTGCAACCACAACAACCAATCCCACCCTCTTTACCTTTACCTAATCCACCTAGTGCTCATCATTTTCCCTCACACACAAAGGAGTATGATCTTGTTGAACAACTCAAGAATACTCCTTCCAAAATTTCACCTTTGGATTTACTTCAGAATTCACCAAATTACCACACTATTCTTCAAACAACTTTACAACACATAGCGGTTCCTCTTGGTACAACTCCAAATGATGTGGTAGCTTTAATACATGGAATGAATAGAGTTAATCTAGACATTACTTTTCATCAACATGAGATCCCTCCTTTAGAGTTACGAAAACAAAATGAAGCCTTTATGATAATTGCTCAATTTAATTGAATAGGTATCAAAAGGACCCTCGTTGATAATGGTTTTTCCCTTAATATGTGTAGTGTGAAACTCCTCGATAGATTGTGTGTTGACAAGTCACAAATAAAACCTAATTCCTTATCCATTCAGGGATTTGACAATATGACAAAGCAACCACTTGGTGTAATCACTTTGCCTATTACACTTGGCGTTGTTACTATGCAAACTCCTACTCATGTCATTCCCTATGATCTTTCGTATAATCTTCTTTTAGGAAGACCATGGATTCATGAGATGAATGTGGTGCCTTCGACCCTTCATCGTATAGTGAAATATGTCTATAACAACAAAGTTTATCAAGTTGAAATAGACCTCGAGCCTGAAAGTTGCTTACAACTTGAAAAAGGAAGCACTAGTCCTCTAAACACATTAATTCCAACATCTCATATAGAACCTCTTGAAATTGAAAAATAATATGAGGAATCGATGTCCTAATTATTACGTGGTGATTGGGGATCCCTAGAATTCACACCTTCATTTATGGGAAAATATGTAATCACGTGAAAAGAGGATGAAAAACAAGAACAACCAACTGTTATGTCAACTCAGAATTCAAAAAAACCTTCTCAAGCATCTATCTCCTCTACTTTGGAAGAAACTACAACGTACACAACAAATTTTGATGAGATAGATTATCAACATCCGCCTAATCCGAAGGAAATGGGAAGACTTTATGGGAAAGGCTATGAGCTTGTGAAACAATTGGGATATACTGGAAAAGGATGTGGAAAGAATGAACAAGGTATTCATGTCCCTATCGAACCTAATACACAAGAGACAAAAATTGGTTTGGCATATTCTTTTTCTAAGACAACGAAAGCCACTCAATGACCATCTTTGAATATCAACACTATTACATGTCAACCAAGACACAATCTCACAATCAAACATCCTAAACTGCTTGATATGGAAGTACCACCATCATGGGAGTACGTTGAAAGTGATGAAGCTTTAAAACAAATGTTAGGAGTTTATGATAACACATCGTCTACTCCTCCCATGAAATGGGTTACTTGTTGTGTCGTAGAAAAAAGGACCCTTTGCTTCACATGGGAATAATTGGACTTAATGAGGTCTTAATCTAGTGTTGTGAGGTATTTTATGCATCCACATTAGGTCTTAGACCCTTGCAAATCAAATAGCATGCTTTTAATGGCATCTTGTAAAGGTGTTGTAAAGTCTTGTAAAGGACTTTCACACTTTTCTATACTTAATTAATCTATTTCTCCCTAATTCAACATTATAAAATGTATTTAATAACATTATCACATCAATTCATAAGGCTTGTAAGATAAATTTAATGATAAACTAGTGTTGTAATGTGTCTTGTACATTCACATTGGTTTTTGTGCCCTTCTAGGCTATGTGGACCTACTTTTAATGTTAAAAAGTGTATTTAATCACACTTTCACATTGAATTGTGTGTCTCAAGCCCCATCCAAGATTTACATCATCACTAATAGGTCCTAATTGACCCATATTGTGCATCCCGAGGCTTTAATTGATCAAATACCTGACAAGATGGCATTTTAGACCTTATTTCCTGATTCCTTGGCTTCTTAGGTGTCAGAATGGCCCATGTGGAACCCATTTTCCATGCATGGTGAATCAGTCCCATCCAGGAGGGACCCATTCATCATGTGTGGTGAATGAGTCCTATTTGGCCCCTATTTTGACTCTGGAGTGGGAAAAAGTGAAATTTAAAGTTTATTTTCACTACATGTCAACCTATGATGAGGTATAATTGGGTATTAAGGCATAATTTTCTATAAATTAGTGTTTTTATCCTCATTTTAGAACTAAGAAATTTCCATTATCTCATTCACACATCTCTTATCATTATTCATCCACCAATCTTTCATTTCAAGTCAAGCAACTTAAGGTTTCTCCATTAGAAGTCTTCAAGTTAGCTTTCTAAAGCATCCAAGAGTTGATTCTACATGTATTGGTACAGAATTACAAGATAAATCATCATTTCAAGGTAATTCATTCCATTATTGTATGCTTCATTCATTTATTTCATCATTTTGGTTTAATTACTTAAATAGGGTTTGACCAAGGCAAACCCCCATGCCTTAACAATCAACAATTTCTTTGCTTGTTTTGTTTATATGCAAATTTAGGTCCTTTAAAATTTTGAGAATCATTGAGGATTGCATTTCAAAGTCATTCAAGTCTTCTTCTCTTCATTCAAGTCAAAATATCAAGAAAAAGGCATTTTTAGACCTGATTCCAACAATTTCTAAAGCAGACACCTGTAGAAGACAAAAAGGCAGATCTAAAGCTATAGAATCAACCTCTGAATTTTCAAATCCTAAAAGGAATAATTCACCAAGCATGGTGAATTAGTCCCATTTGTGGGCTTGAAAACTATCTTTATCAGAATCTAGCTCTTGGCAGACAAAAAACCTATTTCCAGAAGTTTTCACCAGAAGAGGGACTGATTCACCCTAGATGATGAATGAGTCCTATCAGGCTTGAGAAACATCATCAATCAACATTCGAGACATTCTAGACTCATCACATTTTTCCCAGGTGCACCCTGATGTTATCCATCTCTTTATGTTCTGCATATTTCATCCACTTAGTTCATTTTAGCAATACACAATGTGTTTTCAAAAATGTCATATATCTTAGGTTTTGCATGTTTAATCATTCAATTTTTTAGCTTAGTTACATTCATATCATTCCATTTAGTCTTCATTCCATCATACATATCTTAGATTGAGTGAACCACTTAGGTTTTTGAGGTTTATCTCTCTCCTTTTAGGTGAAAAACCCTAGGAGTGCAAGAGAAGTACATAGACCCAAAAATCTATGGTTCATTTTGGTGAACCTTCTTTTTGATCACTTTCTGATCTGATTTTGGAGTCATCTATCATTGATATAGTTTTACAATAATTTTGCATTTGGATTTGTATTAGTTTGTATGCTAGGTTTTAAAACTTGCATTCATAAAAAGTACATTTAGGTTGCATTTGTTGCATCTAAATTCATTTAGATTTATTGAAAATTTTCATTTTTCATTTAGGTTTGTGTATTGGCTCTCAGAATTCCTAAAAATCAGTCTAAAATTTATAAATTTTTTGAAAAAGGTCGATACTAGGACTCATTCGCCACCTTGGGCGAATCAGTCCCTTCTAATCCCTGAAACAACACTTTACAAAATTCAGAAATTTGTTTTTAGGATTTTGATTGGTGCCTTAACCTGTATATATCAATTAGTTACATTTTTGTAGCATGCATTTCATAAAATTTAGCCTTAATTAGCTCATTTCATGCATGGTTTCATTTTCAAGTTTGCATTCTCATAGCATAATTAGTCAATTGTTCTTTGGAAATTGCATTTTATTTCAGCCTTTTATTTTGCATTTTGAGTTAGCATAGATTGTTATTTCAAAATGTTAGTTAATAAGCATGATTGCCATTTCTTCACTGCATGTCAATATTATGAGAATCTTTCAACACAAAAGAATGACAGTGTTAATTCTTGTCTTAAACTTACACTCCCTCCTATCTCTCCTATTTGTGTGGATGATGTGGTAGAAGAGTATACAAACATAGACACTCATGATGATCATGATTGTGATTCTCCCAATACCTCTCCTTTTAGTGACGAAGGTATCTTGGCGAAAGAAGATACAATCATTGAGAATCATGTGGCTCTTGTTTGTCCTTCTCCTCATTCCCTTTGGGAAGATACTATAACACATGAGAATGAGATTATAAATGATGAGGATGATAGATTGGTCTTAAATAATCAAATCCTTAAGGTCTACAACAACCCTCTTTATGATCCTTTCATGTGGGCTATATCGGCTTGTTGGGGGATGCTTGCCTATATGGATTTCCTTGTTTTCTTTGGAGTTGTGTTGTGGTTGGTCTAGATCCTCTAGGTTTGTCTGAGATGGTTGCAGTGGCCGAGGTTACTGGCAACGACATAGCTGGAGGGGTCTTTCCCTTTTCTACTTGGGGTTTGAGTCCTGCTCTGTCTTGGACAGTTTTTGGCTCTTGGTGGGTGCTGGTTACTCCTGCTTGGAGTGATGTTTACCTTCCTTTCATGGGCTCCCATGTGTCTTTTGGTGCTGAGTTAGGAAGGGATGGATCTCCTCTTGGCTTGGATGATGGAGTTTCAGTGGTGCCTACTAGGAGGTAGGTTTCATTGGCTTCTTGTGTTATTCTTGGGCCCTCTATCATAGTTTTTGGGTACCCTTTGGGGCTGTCTTGGATTTCTTTCTTGAAGGGGTTTTTCTCTTTCTTGGATCCCCTACATGCTCAGCCAAAGGATGGAGTGTTTCCCCAGACTTCTAGAGCTCTTTTTTCTTCCATTTCCTATGCACTATGTCTTTTTGTTGAGGAGAAGACAACTCTTGATGGTCAGGAGTCATTTCCTATTGAGTTGGAGGTGGGTGTGTTGGATGTGGATGGAAGTCCTCTTTTTTGGTTCCCTCTGGATGTGTTCCTATTGAGGAGGAATTTTCTCCTATCAAGGTGGAGCCCAAGGTCGCTGGAGAGGTGTGCTTTTATTAGTTTGGGTCTTCACAATATCTTCTCCTATAGAGGGGAACTCAGTCCTCTTGAGGTGGACTTGGAGTTGGTTTGTGGTACACTAGGGTGCTTCAATGGGTAGTTCTCCCCTTGTGTGCTGGTGTTTTTGATTAGGAGGTTGGATTTAATGGTAGTATTTTCCATTAAATTTCCTTTTCCTATGTTGGGTTTTGTTCTACTATTTTTGAGTAGAAGATTGGTTGTTGCTTTGCAGTTTTGTTATCTGAGTGTTTCAAGTGGTTTTTACAGTCAAAACTTGGGTGGGGTTTCTAGTCCCAGATAAAACTAGGTTGTTTCTGGGCTTCGGGCCCATGCTTGTGTATCCTTTGTAGCTTGTGTTGTCATGATAATCTGTTAAGAGGCTATTTTTAGGCTGCTAGTGGTATGTGTATTATTTTATGTAGTGGCTTGTTGTTGTTGGGCTGATTTATGCTTACTGTGATCTCTTGTGTATTAGCCATCTTCTTTTGTAAAGGGTTTCGGGCCCCTTCAAAACCCATTTTTTACCCCTTATCAAAACAAACCTCTTTATGATCCTTCCCCTACACCTCTTATTTTGGAAGATATTAGGGAACAAAGCAATGAAGTCATAAATGATCATGATAATCCCCTTTTTTCTTTTCCTAGTATCTCTCCTAGTTGTGACAAAGATACTTTGTTAGAAACCCTAATCAATGCGAGTCATGAGAATTTTTGTTGTCTCCTTTCACTTACAAAAAACTTTATCAAGCAAATCAATTCAATCCTTGAACTTCCTCATACTTGTGATGAAGCTACTTTGCAAATTTCACCATTAGATGAACATATTACAAGCTCTCCTAGTATGCTAGACACCAGGGAATGAGAGAATGTGACCTTAGAAACCACCAACAACCAAATGCAATCTTCCCCTAATGTCCCCACTATCAATAATCAAACACATTCAACCATTAATACCCCCCTTAGTTGTGATGAAGTTATTTTTGATGAACCAAACCTTACTTGTTATGAACATGTGGTTTGTTGTTCTCCTATCCACTCTCCTTCTAAGTAGGACATTATGACCCACGAAAAAGATAATATCCCCTTCAAAGACAATGAAAAATATCACTTGTTAATGGATGTTAACAATATTCAACCTCACTACAACAAACCCAAACTTACCCTTTACCCACCTTTGCATTCGCTTCATCCTTCCAATAAACCTTAATTTACCATTTTCCCACCTTTGCATCTGCTTCATCCTTCTAATAAACCTAAAATTACCCTTTACCCACCTTTGCATCCCCTTCATCCCTCTAATGTGTCACAACAATCTAGTATTGATACTATTGCTCATACATATAACACTCGAAATAATCTGTAACCACCACAACCAAACCCAACCTCTTTACCTTTACCCAATCCACCTAGTGCTCCTCGTTACATCCCACAAACAAAGGAGTATGACCTTATTGAACAATTAAAGAATACTCTTGCCAAGATTTCCCTTTGGGATTTACTTCAGACCTCACCACATTACAACAATATTCTTCAAACAACCCTACAACAACTTGTAGATCCTCATGAAACAATTTCAAATGATGTGACAACTTTAGTTCATAAATTGAATCAAACTAATCTTGACATTACATTTCATCAACATGAGCTCCCTTCTTTGGAATTGTGAAAACAACATGATGCCTTTATGATCATTTCTCAATACAAATGGACAGACATAAAGAGAACTCTTATCGACATTGGTTCTACTCTTAATGTGTGTGGTGTGCATCTCCTTGATCGATTAGATGTTGATAGGTCACAAATAATACCTGATTCCACTACTATTCGATGATTTGATAATATAACAAAGCAACTAATCGGTATAATCACTTTACCTATTATGGTTGGGGTGGTTGCTTTGCAAACTCCTATTCATGTCATGCCTTACGATCTTTCACATAATCTCCTTTTAGGCCGACCATGGATTCATGAGATGAATGCAGTGCCTTCAACCCTTCTTCGTATAATGAAATATGTCTATAACAATAAACTTTATCAAGTTGAAGCTGATCCCGAGCCTGAAAGTTGCTTAAAACCTTGCAAAAGGGGTTACAAGTCCTCTCACAACATTGATTCCAACATCCAACATAGATCCTCTTGAAATTGAACATAATGATGAGGAATGACAATCTAAATTCTTTGGTGATGATTGGGGATCCTTAGAATTCACACCATCATTTATGGGCGAATACATACTCACATAAAAGAAAGGTGAGAAACAACAACAACCAACCATTATGTCAATGCAAAATTTGGATAACCTTTCACAAACATTTGCCTCAACCACCTTACACAATACCACAAAGTCAACAAAAACCCTTGATGAACACAACAACGAACAACCCCCTGATTCCAAAACACTGAAAAAGCTTTATGGAAAAGGGTATGACTTCATGAAACAAATTGGGTATAAAGGAAAAGGTTGTGGTGCTCAAGAACAAGGTATCCACAATCCTATAGAGCTTAACACACAACAAACAACTCATGGTCTTGGCTATTGTAGTCTGATCGAGATCACCAACCTTTCACTCAACATTAATACTATCATGCAATACTCTTCCAAGACTCTTTCTTATTCACATAAATAACCTTACTTGTTGCTCCTTTCCATGTAATAGTTGTAGGATAATTACATTCTCACTATTTCATGTCTTGCATCAATTGCAAGGGGCAGCATACCGTCATCCACTTTACGCTCACTCTTGTCCTGCACTAAGTGGGGGGTAATGGGTTATACAACCTTATCCCTTGTATGTCACTTGTCATTGTCTCTTTTGACTACTCGTTAACCTTTCATGAACATATAAGAGCAAGCTTGAGATGTGAATGACATGTCTTAAGATTGACTTGCATGTGGCATAAAACCTTTCTTTGACTTTCCTTTTCCTTGACATGACACAGCCTAACTTTAAAACATATGACTTGGCATAGGGCTTTCCAAGTTGGCTCTCATGTCTTGTTTTTTTTTTGCTTTTTCTTTTCTACTTTCAAGTAATTTCTCACATAATGATGTGTAGAAATTCCTTTAAAGTGGGGGGCATACATTACCATTATGAATTCATGCTTCTTTGCGTAGCCTTGTCATTTATAGAACATGTTTGTTACTTTGTGGATGAAAATGGGTGAGATGTCCTTCATAAGTGTGATCTTTCTAAGCATATCACATTCCTCTTAGTGGCCTGATGTGACGCACTGCATCCCCTAAGTTGTGGATACACTATTCTTTGATTGGTCCTCTCTTGGAGACATTAGACACAATGTTCCCTAAGTGATTGACCTTGCATAAACTGAACAAGACTCCTTTGAACATCTTTTCACATTTTACATTACATTTTTACATTTTTGCATTTCTTTTTTCCACCTTGCATAACGCAACTTGCATGTTTTTGGTACCTTTTCTTTTTTGTTCATGGTATTTTCCTGTGTGGCACCTTGTTAAAGTTATCAATAGGTATAACTTTAACATGGTTGAGCGGGAAGCCCAACTAGTATCATGACTTTTCCCCTTAGCCACTTTTGTGTTTTGTGAGTGCATACCAACTAGCGTATGTATATTACTCTTTTTTGGGCCTTCTCACCCCGTGGACAACTAATTTTGTGGCCCCAAAGTGAGTATATTTGGGCTTTCTCACGCCCCAAAGTGATTACACATTCTCTTTTGGCCTAGATCTAATCCACAACTAGTTGGATTAATGATCGAAACTTGACCAAACATTTTCATCTTTTCTATCCCGTCATTGCATGATTTGGTATCTTGATGGCTTGACTTAGGATCTTGGATCCTAGGGGCTTGCACAACCTCTTTGATCTTTGTAATTCTTTGTCATCTGTATCTGTGCATGAGGATCTCTCTTGAATGTCTACTTTAGTGTGAGTTTGAAGTAGATTTATCCTCTCACTAAAGTGGGGGCTAAATGTGCCATAGAAAAAAGGACCCTTTGCTTCACATGGGAATAATTGGACTTAATGAGGTCTTAATCTAGTGTTGTGAGGCATTTTATGCATCCACACTAGGTCTTAGACCCTTGTAAATCAAATAACATGCTTTTAATGATGTCTTGTAAAGGTGTTGTAAATTGTAAAGGACTTCCACGCTTTTCTAGACTTAATTAATCTATTTCTCCCTAATTCAACATTATAAAATGTATTTAATAACATTATCACATCAATTCATAAGGCTTGTAAGATAAATTTAATGATAAACTAGTGTTGTAATGTGTCTTGTACATTCACATTGGTTTTTGTGCCCTTCTAGGCTATGTGGACCTAATTTTAATGTTGTAAAGTGTACTTAATCACACTTTCACATTGAATAGTGTGTTCCAAGCCCTATTCAAAATTTACATCTTCACTAATAGGTCCTAATTGATCCATATTATGTAGCCTGAGGCTTTAATTGATCAAATATCTGACAAGATAGAATTTTAGACCTTATTTCCTGATTCCTTGGCTTCTTAGGTGTCAGAATGGCCCTTGTGGGACCCATTCACCATGCATGGTGAATCGGTCCCATCCAGGTGGGACCCATTCACCATGTGTGGCGAATGAGTCCTATCTGGCCCCCATTTTGACCCTAGAGCAGGAAAAGTGAAATTTATAGTTTATTTTCACTACATGTTGGCTTGTGATGAGGTATAATCAAGTACCAAGGCACAATTGTCTATAAATAAGTGTTTTTATCATCATTTTATGACTAACAATCCATTATCTCATTCACACATCTCTTATCATTATTCGTCCACCAATCTTTCATTTCAAGTCAAGCAACTTAGGGTTTCTCCATTATAAGTCTTCAAGTTAGCTTTCTAAAGCATCCAGGGGTTGATTCTACATGTATTTCTCCAGAATTACAAGATTAATCATCATTGCAAGGTAATTCATTCCATTATTGTATGCTTCATTCATTTATTTCATCATTTTTGTTTAATTACCTAAACAGGGTTTGACCAAGGCAAACCCCCATGCCTTAACAATCAACTATTTCTTTTCTTGTTTTGTTTGTATGCAAATTTAGGTCCTTTAAAAGCTTGAGAATCATTGAGGATTGAATTTAAAATTAATTCAAGTATTCTTCTCTTCATTCAAGTCAAAATATCAAGAAAAAGGCATTTTTAGACCCAATTCTAACAATTTCTAAAGTAGACACCTATAGAAGACTGAAAGGAAGAAACCTGTTTCCGAAAGTTTTCACCAAAAGAGGGACTGATTCACCCTAGATGGTGAATGAGTCATGTTAGGCTTGAGAAACATCATCAATCAACATTCTAGACATTCTAGACTCATCACATTTTTCCTAGGTGCACCCTAATGTTATCCATCTCTTTCTGTTCTGCATATTTCATCCACTTAGTTCATTTTAGCAATACACAATGTGTTTTCAAACAAATCATATTTCTTAGGTTTTGCATGTTTAATCATTCAATTTTTTAGCTTAGTTACATTCATATCATTCCATTTAGTCTTCATTCCATCATACATATCTTAGATTGCGTGAACCACTTATGTTTTTGAGGTTTATCTCTCTCCTTTTAGGTGAAAAACCCTAAGAGTGCAAGAGAAGTACATAGACCCAAAAATCTATGGTTCGCTTGTGCTATGATTAGTACCAAGCAAATAGATATTGAAACTAATGCGACATAAATGTGCCATGGCACCATATAATCCCAAATTTCCTAAGTCAAATGCAAGTTCCCTCTAGGCGATACAATCGACGTACCAATGGATATAATGATAAAGACAAAATCATTAAGATTGGAAAATGACTTGATGATGATGAACAAGAACATACTACAATGTTGCTTCATGATTTTCCTAAAAAAATTTCTTGGAAATATTTAGATATTCCAGGAATTGACCCAAAAATCGTAACACACAACATAGTTCTTGCTGAAAATGCTAAGCTTGTTCGCCAAAAGATACGAAAAATGCACCCTAACATAGCCTTGCATGTTAAAGGAGAGATTGAAAAACTCGTTGACGCAGGTTTCATTCAACCTATTGATTATTCTCCTTGGATCTCAAACATTGTCGCAGTTGCTAAACCTAATAATCGTATTAGGATATGCATAGATTTTCTTGACATGAATAAAGCCTCTTTAAAGGACGATTTTCCGCTTCCTAATATTGACATGATCGTTGATTCAATTGCTGGACATGCTTTTTTGTCATTCATGGATGGGTTTTTTGGTTATAATCAAATCTTTATCAACCCACAAGATCAATACAAAACCGCATTTACAACTATTTGGGGAACGTTTTGTTGGGTTATGATTCCTTTTGGATTAAAGAATGCTAACACAACTTATCAATGAGTAATGACATTGATATTTCACAATTGCATACATAAAATCTTGGAAGATTATGTTGATGACATCCTTGGTAAATCCTTCACAAGACAATACAATGGAAATGTCCTTTGAAAGATATTTGAATGAATACGTAAATATAACATGTGATTAAATCCGAAAAAGTGCATCTTTTGCATAGATAGTGGAAAACTTTTAGGGTTTATCATATCTCATAGAGGCATTGAGGTGGACACAAAGAAATTTTATGCCATTATTAACATGCCACCTCCTAAGAAAATTTCTCAATTGTGCATATTACAAGGATGAATTCAAGCTATCTGTCATTTTGTTGCATCTTTAGTTGATCACACATTACCCTTCACACATCTTCTCAAAAAGGATGTACATTTTTCTTGGAATGAGGATTGTAAATAGGCTTTTGAAAGTTTAAAGGAATACCTTACTACCCCACTTGTTTTGATACCCGCTATGCCCAATAAACCATTCAATCTTTATATAGCCACCTCCACCCATGCTCTTGCAGCATTGTTGGCTCAACAAGATGATACTGGAAAAGAACATCCTGTCTATTACATCAATCAAAATTTAGTCAATTATGAAACTCGATACACACCAATCGAAAAACAATGCTTGGAACTTTTATTCGCCACTAGTAAGTTGCGACATTATTTACTCAATGTGGAAATACAAGTCATAAAAAATTTGATCCTCTTAAACATATTTTTAATAAAATAGACCTATCAGGATGCTTAGCTAAGTGGGTGATGTTGTTGACTGAGTTTGACCTGAAGTTTGTTTCACAAAAAGAAATCAAAGGACAAGCCTTGACGGATCACTTAGCTGATGCCCCTTCTCCTCTCGCTTTACCTAATTATGACTCTTTTCCTAATGACAGTGTCTTGACAATAGATGTTAAAACATGGGAATTTTATTTCGATGGATCTAAGTGTAGAACAGGTTCTAGTGCTAGAGTGGTATTAATTCCACTTGAAGGAAAGCCTATTCCCTTTTCGTATTGATTAAATTTCCTCTGTACAAATAATACAGCTAAGTATGAGGCATTAATTGTTGGATTGTGAGCTACTTTAACCATGGGTGCTAAAGATATCAAGATCTTTGGTGATTCACAATTAGTGATTAAACAAATAAATGGAGTATATCAAACTAAACATGAAAAATTATCAAAATACAAGGATCTCAAAATGTAATTATTAGAGAAGTTTGAATCATTCACCATTGATATCATCCCATGAAACGATAATCAACATGCTGATGCAATGGCGAGTGTAGCCTCTCATATATCCCCATACGATCCTTCAACAAACTGCACCTTCATTATTCATCCAATCATGAAACCTTTGATTGATACCCGATTAGAAGAAGTTTTACCAACAACTCAAGAAGACTCGCGAGAATGGTATGATACAATATATAATTATTTCAAAGATGGTACCATTCTTGAACCCACAACAACAAATACTCAAAATCGTTTATGCAAACTGGCAGCCAAATACATAATCCTCGCTGATGTGTTGTATATAAGATCCTTGAATGGTCTCTTACTAAGGTGTCTTAGGGACTTTGAAATTCCTATAACCCTTGACGAGGCCCATGCTGGTGCCTATGGGGGTCATTTTGGAGGACGTTTATTAGTGCAAAAACTCATTCATATGGGATACTATTGGAGACATATGGAAAAAGACTGCTTTGCTTATGTTAAATGATGTCACAAATGTCAAGAACATAGAAGTTTGATTCATGCCCCTGCTTCTGAGCTTCATGCCCAAATTCCCATTTGGCCATTTTCAGTATGGGGATTGGATCTCTTTGGAAAAATTTCACCACCCTCCTTTGCCGGACATACATTTATCATTACAACAAAAAACTACTTCACAAGATGGGTGGAGGCTATTCCTCTTCGATCTAAAAGTGCTGAAGTAATTTGTCGCTTCTTATTGGAACACATAATTGCTCGCTTTGGACTTCTTTCTGCAATAGTTTCAAAAAATGGAACCCCATTTGAGAATAATGACGTAAATAAATTTCTTCAAACATTCAACATTCAACATTGATTTTCCACACCATACTATCCACAATCCAATGGACAAGCTGAAAGCACTAATAAGAGTCTTGAACAAATCCTAAAGAAAAATGTTAACAAATATCATAAGGATTGGAATACGTAGTTACATTATGTACTCTGGGCTTATCGAACGAGTGTTAGATTATCCAGGGGAACTACACCCTATAACCTTGTTTATGGTACTAAAGCGGTCATGCCCTTGGAATTAGAAATTCCTACACTACAAATTGCTCTTCAAGACCTTATTGTTGATACCACTTATAAAGAACAAAGATTGCACCAACTTGAGATGCTCGATGAAAAGTGCATCAATGCTCTCGAGCATCTCCAAGCTTACATTAAACAATTACAATGAAAACACAATAATCAGTCATTCCTTAGACATTTAGTAAGGGTGATTTCATTCTCTATGAGAATCAACGCAATACTCATGCTGACTATGAAGACAAAGGTAAATTTAGTCCTAATTGGTTGGGACCTTACATAATCGATACTAGTTATGGGTTTGGAACTTACTTATTAAGAGAGCTTGATGGAACACCCCTTAAGGAACCTATTAATGTCGCACATTTGTGTCAATATTATCTCTTGTCTCTTTGAATAGTATGAATGATAAAGCAATGTTGTCTAAAGTTATTTGGTTACATCCTAAATACTTTCGCATTGCTTTGTCTTAACAAACGATCATGTGTATTTCTTGAACACTAAGGTGATTATTTAATTTAATTTTATAATTACTTTAGGTCTCATACTATTCACCCTCGTGCTATGTTGAGTTTGATCCTTATATAGATTATATGTGTATCAAATTTAACATACCCTCCTTAAAACAACAATGTTGTATCTAAAGCGAAACTAAAATATGTTTTACATTAGATCACATCAATCATGTTAAATCATGTAGACATTAATTAAGTAATATTACCAAGGTTATTTAATTAATCACATTGCCATTTAAAATTCAACCACATTAAGACAAATCATAAAACATCAAAAGCTCATATATATATATATCCAAATTTTTATGTACATATCATCATAATATACAATATAACAAAGTTTTGTGGGAACTAGACCCCTTGGGGTTGGTGCTCGTGATCCGGTAGCAGGACATTGGGAGTTGGTTGTATGTGATCCTGACTGTAATCCACGTACCTGAGTGCAAAATCTAGGCCCTGTATTCGTCCAAGGGACACCCGATGCTTGTTTGCTATCTGCTCCCTCTCTGCCTATAACTATGATACCTCTACCTGTAGTCTCTCCTCTACTGGGGTTTGGGATGACTGTCCTACAGTTTCGGCTCAACAGAGTCATCTCCTCACACTCTCATACGCTGCCTGTAACCTCGCGAATGGTCTCGGTGACTCTAGCTCCTCCTCCACGATAGGTGGGGGAATGTAATATGATTCTGTCACCTCCTCGTTGATGGATGCATGCACTATCTCTACAGCAGCTTGATGGTAGAACTCATGCCAGTCTCTCGAGGCTCCTACAAGGTAGAAATAGTAAATAATCAGTACACATCATCATATATGTATGAAATGTCAACACTAACATAAAGTAAATACATAAATTAAATATCATCACCTATATCTCCAATAGGCTGAGGGATATCAAACTCATCCTCATTGAGGGGCATGGAGGATGTGCTAGCCTCTCCTTGACCATGGGTACTGATGTCTGCTATGGCTACTACATGTGATCTAGTCACACAAATATGTGGACTCTCCCCACTTGTGTCGATCCTCAATTACTACCTCATCACCCTTGTTTAGAGATGGCTCCTCCTCCTCATCGTCATCTCCCATGTCCTGGCCCTCATAGTTAGGGTCTACATCCTTATCATACTCATCATCTATAATATTTGTGAATATTTCTACAACCCGGTATTGTATCTCCTTGGCCCTGTCCTCTACCTCATCTCCCTCATTTGGCATTAGACCCGCATCACCTATGGGCTCATCAAATGGAAACACAGGAGATGCTCGTGACATTGTCCACCGCTCCTCATACTCATTTGTGCTATCGACGTCATCAACATCAAAGACTAGAGGCTGATCATGATTAGAGAACTTGGAGTCATCTCGACCACATGTTCTATAGTGAGTCGCAATGTATCACCTACCCTCTGAGCACTCTGCACTGATCTCCTGAGAAAGGGGCATGCCCTCAGTGTTGTTTTAACCTGTCCAAACTGTCACATGACTCACCCATAGTAAAATGGACGTACTACATGGTCATGCGAGCCAGCCAAAAATCTATCCATCTACGTCCTCCTCAACTATCTTGTGTGATCTGGCCACTAAAGTGTTAGTTGATAAGGTCTCCAAAGGATCTCGTCCTCCTCCATCCAGTCAAATCTTAGTCTCAAAAAATGCAAGTCTCCATATTGTCATAATCACCGTAGAGGATAAATGAAGGCTCGAGGATAACCTACGGTTGTAGCACATAGGAATCCAACAGGCCTAGTACATGTGATATGCTCTAGGAACCAAACCTGAAGTAGTGTACAATGCACCATACTGTTTATCTCCCAAAACACAAATCAACCAAGATCATAATACAAATGAGCCAGGATACAACATCCCCAAGTGTAGACCGTCATGTGCTCTGCCATCGCTCGAATTAGGTGGACTAATCCTCCATCTAATTGTGCTACTCAACCATCTAGATTGAGTACTAGTGCCATCATGTGCATCATGATCCACCTCACCAATGGGGCTTGCAAATATAGTAGCATCAGTAGCTCGATTCGCACCCTCATGCACTCATCATGAATTGGTCCATCTAGACAATACTATAAATCAACCTTTTTCTTATGAAAGGTGTGATCTCTATGAAAATGTAATCGCTCTCCTCAAATAGGAATGCAGAGAATTCAATGTACGTCCTCTAAGGTGATCATCATATATCTCATCGACAGATGAAACATACATGTATCTGCGTCCCAACGCTCGTAGAGTGCCATCAACATGGCATTATGGTACCTCATGGGAGGCATAAGGTACACCCAATAGATTTCCATAGTATGAAGATGCTCTATCTCCTTTGTTGATAGTTCTGGGACTAGATTTCTCAAGAAACTCAACTATCTCACCCTAGTTGTTGTCATGATTGGGTGGGTACCTATCCAAATTACACAAATATGCTCTAAAAACTCATCTAATATCTTCAATTTTTCAATTATTCATCATGCAAGTGCACTAAATTTATCCTAGTGTGATTTCCTAAATGCCCTAGTCACTTTAGAACCCTTTTGGGACACTACGCAAAGAAACGAGACACTTTGCGAAGAAACAAGACACCTTGCGAACAAAAGGGACACTTTGTGAAGAAACGGGCCATTCTGCGAACAAAAGGGACACTTTGCAATTTTTTTTTCCAAGATCCTAAATTAACCTATATATGCATTAAAAATCACCGAATCATTACAAAATCACTAAGAAAACTTGTAGAATTGACTTAACTCGTAATGACGCTCGCCGCATGCCACCTGGTCTCGAAGCACATCCAATTTCACAGGCTTGTAATCTCATCTACTTGGCATATTCTCATCTCACTCATCACTCTCAAGCTACAAGAAGGTAAAATGCAATGGTAAGTGACAAATTAATCTACTTTCCTCTCTTTTAACTACTTTCATTCCTTTTACTCTTATGCATTAAAATAGGGTTATTTTTTATCTTAAGGGTTAAAAGGTACTTTCTCTTCAAATCAACATAAAGGGAGCTAGTGAAATCCATTTTTGATGTCGTTGTTGCGTTGGAATCATTATTTCCAACCCGACATCATTAATCATCCATTGTTATGAGGCATGGTACTTGGAAATGCCCTATGATGTGATTGATTCTATTTGATGTGGCTAGATTGCTACCTTGATTCCACCTTCGTAAAGGAAGTGAAATCAAGGGGGGCATACATCTACCCTCGAATTTGATTCCTAGAAGTTAGATAAAAGGATTTTTGGACAACTAACCAAATTTTTTTACAGGATGTGGTTCCTAATTTTATGGTTTTGTAGATAACTACACTGGGGGCTTCATTCTCCCCTCATCCAAATAAGTATCCTTTTATGGAATAAAGTGTATTGTTTGGAGTCCTTTAGATTACATATGCACGTAGAGTCATATGGGCGCTAAAGTGGAGCCTATATGTGACATAGAAAATTGGACGCTCTTGGAAAAAGAGAATTTCACGCTTAATTTGGACCTACTTTTGAGTACCCTTGCATTAATCATTCTTCAAAAAGCATTTATAGGCCCCTAAGACCCATTTTTTTTATCTGGAGACCTATTTCACTTAAAAATCATACAAATCTTGACAAATAATACTTAATTCATTCATATCTCAAAAACCCACCTCTAAAAACCCCAAGTGGGACCCATTCGCCACCTTGGGTGAATGAGTCCCCTCTGGTGGAACCCATTTTCCAAGGGTGGCGAATGAGTCCCTTTTGGGGAAAATTTCAATTTCAAGCGGGAAACTCACCAACTTAATTCAATTTTTTAGTGGATGTCGGCCTCTTCAAAAAAATAGGAAATTAGGTATTGGTGCCTATAGATACACATTTTTAGGTCATTTTTAACAATCTTTAGTCATTTTTACAAGCAAAATTAAAGAGTCAAGTATTGAATACCTTCCACAAGAAGATTCATCAATCTTTCTACAACAAAGTTGAAGCTTTAGGGTAGCAAACTAGGGTTTTTATAGGTCTTCAAGCTCACTTTTTTGTTCAAGATCTCACATTGCAAAGGGTTGATCATGGATTCCTATGGTGAATAATGGAGAAATCTAGGTTGAGGAGATGCAACTAGCCATCAAATCACACCTAAAGACTTGTTTTCAAAGTGATTCCATCTTCTATTTTCTCTATATCTTCATATTTAAGGTTTGCATGTCATTTGCATTCATTTGAAATGTTGTAGGGTTTCTTGGATTGAAGTATTGCATCATTCAAGTTTCATTTACTTATCTTATTCTAGAACATTAGAATAGGATTTTGTCTTACTTTAGATTTTCCTAGTCTTAGACACACTTAGGGCTAGGGTTTTATGCAGATTTTATTCATTCAACGTTTAACTACCAAATTAGGGGTTTGACCAAGGAAAACCCCCCATTAGACAACAAACAATATTCTGTGTTGTAGGCATTTTTGAAGATTCAGATCCGGGAATCTGTCTGGAAGTGTAGTGCAGGTGATAAAGTACAAATTTGTAACTTCTATTTTTGGAAAATGGAAGGCGGACTAATTCACCACTAATGGTAAATGAGTCCTGCTAAAGGTGTTTGTTGGGAAAAAATGCAGATTCTAGTACCCTTTTGGTAGAAATAGAGTTCTGGGCAGAAAGCCTGATTTGAGACCAATTCGTCTAGGGTGGCGAATGAGTCCTAGATAGTCAAAAAGTCAACATTTTTAAATTTTCAGAGCTATTTTCAGGTCTTCAGAGTACCTAGGTGCCTGATGTAAGGAAAAATATAGTGCATCTCAGAGAAATCTCTAAGAACAGTAGTGCCTTCGGTAACTTTCATTTTGATTAGGTTGCCTCAAAGACACGTACAACTATGTCCTAAAGCGGAAATAGACACAGTTTATTTCCCACATTGATCCTTCTGAGAGAAGCACATGTAAATTCAACAACATGCATTAACAGATTCTACAACAAGAACCAACAGACATGAAAGATAAGACAAAAACAAGAACAAAAAGATTTACATGGGGAAAATCCTTTTGGATAAAAAATCCCACACTCCAAAGATCGAGCCATTTTATTATTCAACAAAAAATGGTTACAATACAATTTTAGGCTCATAGCCTTTTCAGAGATTACATCTTGTTCATTCTGGATACAACTGGTAGCAACTGATCACTCAGTACACATGAGAGAGTTCGACAGCATAACCCTGCCTCTACTTTGGCCTCATGGCCTTGGCCTTTCAGCTAGCCACTCGACTCTCTCTCTTCTTCTCTTTGGCTCTTCAGCTCTTCGACCCTGCTTTTCAAAATGTCCAATGCATACATATATGCATTCATTCTCAACGGCCTCTATGAAACGGTTTGCTTCCAACTGTCGGATCACAACTATCGAATCAACCAGCTCAGCCTCGTAGATGTTTCCACTTCCTTGCATAGAAGATTAATACGTCCAGGTCACACCACGTAGGACAATCTTCAAATGGTCAAGGGTGTTCAACCTGTGTTGTCATGTCAGTGAGACACTAATTGTGTCTCCCCGATGCCAACACAGCTAGCATTTGATATCGCCAAGAGTTTTCCACATCGGCAAGAGGTTACACCTATTCTAGAGAGTTATCGCTAAGACTTCGCCATGTCGCCAAGACCTCACACTGAAGATCACAAGGTATTTTGAAGAGTTCATCAGTTAGAAAGAGTATCGCTCTTTGCCCAGACATTACACCGAAGTCTTCAAGTCACATCGACCTTAGCATTCTCATCGGTGAGACAATCGCCATTCAATGAGACATCAAACCGAAGTTCAAAGGTCATATTGATGTTAGCTTTTCCATCGGCAAGACACCTGCAGTTCGCCAAGACTTCATACCGAAGTCTTCAAGTCATGCCGGCGTGAGTATTTCATTCGGTGAGACATTCATCTTTCGCCAAGACATCACACTGAGCTCTTCATGTTATACCGAAACATCCCAGTCGGCAAGACTTATTGCTTCCACTAGGAGGTTACATCGAGCCCTTCAAGTCATACTGAAACATCCAACAGTCGGCAAGACTTAGGCTATCACTGAGATGTTATACCGACATCAGGATTCCCATCAGCAAGACAATCACTCTTCGCCAAGACATCATACTGAGGCCTTCAAGTCACACTGAAGTGCTCAACAGTCGGCAAAAAATTCGTCTTTTTCCAAGACCTCACATCGAGCACAACATGTCATGTCGAGTCGGCAAGACAATCGTCTTTTGCCAAGACTTCACATTGAGCATCACATGTCATCCTGAAGACTATCGGTGTGACTTTCCAAGTCGCCAAGACTTCACACCGAAGTCTTTTGTCACTGCGAAGGCACCAAGGTAAATCCCTATTGGTGAGACCTTCATCGATTGCTGGGACATCATACCGAAACAAGCCTTTCGGCCAAGGGTCTACTTGACACTACTTGTCGCTTAGAGTCTTACCGAACCCTTCGTTACCTATCAAAAAGACATCACCATGTCCCCAAGACTTCATCCCGAAACACATGAGTTTCTCCGATGACTCTAGAAGATAACTATCGGCAAGACATTCAGATCGGTAAGACCTCATACTGAAACATAACGCTTTCAGCCAAGTCTCCCTGATATCCGATAGACACCAACCTATCGGCCAAACATCTCCCAGTCACCAAGACTTCATATCGATAGGTGCAAGTCATGCCAATTACCACATCGACCAGACAGACCAAAGGTCACGCCGATATTGGCAAGACTTCCTATTGTCGCCGAGACATCATTCCGACAGTCCAAGGTTACGCCGAAGGTTTCAAATGCCGATCGCCAAGACATTCAGGAGGTCATAGCGATAGTTTAGGATCTACTAGTAGGTCGGCCAGACTTCTCCTCAGTCTCACCAAAATTTCTCACAAGAAGTTTTAGCCTGTGGGATTGAGGCACACAATTCCAACAATCTCCCACTTGACGAAGATAACACAGGCACCTCCAAAGCAACCAGAAACTAAGATCACACTAGCTCCACCAGTTCAGACCCCACAATACTCAAGACACCCAATCAACAAGATTCAATAGATAAAAGTCCACCAGACAATCTGCAACAAAGACCAGGCATCCAACTGCAACTCACTGACCAACAAAGCAACCGATTACAGCCTTCCAGGAAAACCACATAGATCTAAAAACATGCTCTCATGCTCCATCAATAATTCTGCACCAACATCCAAGATGTCCACCATTCAGGAAACAAACCCTATCATCTTCCAACATGCCACCTATGGAAGAAAGATTCAAGCCAAGGTGAATAAGCACCATTCCAACGAACATAGGCAAAAGAACCCAGTGATACCATCAACAAGATACTGCTACCACTTCACTATGCTCAAACGCTATATAGAAGCAATATCAGCTTCGAAGCTTCAATCAAAACACAACAATGAAGTCATTTCTCCAAAAATAAGATAAAAAACACCAGTTAGAACAACAATTAGACTGATTGCCTCCATCCAGTTGATAAACCCACGCAACTGAAGATAGCACCCACAACTTGTGCTATTCCATCCAATCACACATACCTCAAAGGTATCAGCATTAGTAAACTCATGCTGCTCAAAAACAACCCATCAACAACGAATGCAAGCTCCAAGTGCCAACCAGTCGAAGAAGACAAAACACAACAGGAACTTCCACTGTCCGAGTAATCCAAAGACATCACAAGTCTATCAATTACAACACATAGAACATGTAACCATGTAGTACCAAGGAAGTATCCACAATGACATGCACAACCTGCAACAAACTGTTACAGGAAACATTTTTCTCACCACAAACCTTCACGGCCACAAAGAGAAACTCTACACATCATATTCCTGTAGAATATCCTCCTACAAACACTTCTAACAACCAGCTGTGTCAAGAATGATCTTCTTCACAACCCAAAAGAGAATCTTTAACAACATCCATCTGTTCAATCACCAAGATCAAACCAATTTAAAAAACAACATGGATGTAAGTATCTCAAAGAAGATCAAGCTAGTTCATTCCCCATTTTAGGAAATCAGCCCATACAACATCTCCTACCAATTCTCGTAAGTAACAAGGAGATAAAACAAGTTGTACAACTTCCACTATGAATTCTCCAGAACCATTAGACAAAAATTCAAGATCCATATCATGAAAGTGAACAAAAGCAAACACATCTAAAAAATATAATGGGCCAAATACCTCTCTGATAAACTGTCGAGTAGACCAAGGGTGAGAACAAGAATAATCCTTCAAGATATACAAGTCATCATGACTAATTCAAGAGCAATCTCCTCATAGGTCTCTTATTGAACTTACGTTCAACCAAGATGTAGCCTTCTCGGACTTTCAGACCACTGTCAAAGCTCCAATGATCTGAATCAGGAACTTATCACGACACCATGATCTACATATCCCCTTAGGAGATACTATGCTTCAAGTGACTTCACCATGGTCTAATGCACAATGCCAAAACTCCAGTGCACCAAGAGTATACCATGACATAAAGCAAATATATTCAAAACCAACATCACCTTTCAAGCACCACCAACACCTCAGCCAAAGGCTCCAAGCGCCCTCCATGGTTCCAAGATATTGCACATCTTCAAATAATGTCCATGCAAATGCGAAAGAACCCTTCTGTAGCAACAGGATCCCAAGAAACATCTACAACATTAAAGAAGACCATTCACCATCATGTGATGAACCCACAGTCACTGCTAGAGCTCCCACTGAAACGTGACACCTGAGCTCTCCAAGAATCATGACCAACTGCTTCAGGTTCCCATAACTGACCATTCAGGTATTCAATAATATCCATTCTCTCATCTCAAAATAGTCACACCAATGCACAAGTGACCACAGACAAGGCCAGCTAACAAGTCTGTACCATCAATGAATCAACCTCGTGGATAAAGATAGTCCACATCCAAGTTATCTCATTTTAGCCAATGGGTAGCTAATCCACCAACCACATAACTTGTAGATCACAAACATTGAACATGCAAACCCGTTATCGCATTAGAAACTGAGATATCAAAGAGAATAACCATGTAGACAACATGACTCAAACACCAGATCACACCAAACCTGATTTTCCAAGTATGTCTACAACGTGCACCATAACCAAGGAACTCACAAGCACCACCACAAGAATGTTGAGTGACAAATCACATACCAACACTCCCATGCAGAGAATAAATCACACCTTCTCAAACCATGCACAAAGCATGCATGCAGAACTACAACTATCTCATCCAGCAACACCCCTACCAGGCTCTAGAAAATAGTTTAACAACAGCTCCACATGACCACAAGTTTTGCTTAACCATGTAAAACCTGCAAAACCACAAAGCCATGCAAATAGAAAACATCCTTAAAAAGGAACCAGTATTTCAAGAAAATCCAGGCCCCTTTCAAGCCAAACCTAAAACCACCAACATGTACATGCATCCGAGAAAGAGAGAAAAGGCTAGTCCATAAGATTGCAAATCATCTAATGATTAACTTCATAGCCTTTATGTATTCGAGGTTAACAGGAAACTGTGCCTTCCAACACCAGGAAACACCACCTAGCATAAGCACTCTCTTCCATGGCTGAGAAACAAACTAGGCTTCTTCATATCATCAAGGAGCCTCTCAAACAGACACCCAATATGAAAGCTTTATTGCTACACAGCCACGGAGCAAGTGAATCCACCTCATACTCCAAGGTTATACCGCTACCAGCCAGGAGACACAGATCACAACATGACAAACTCCCTTTTCCATATTGACCATCCTTCAAGCTGCATGCTGTCTCAGAATACCACAAGGCTTCCACTCATCAAAGGATCAATACATGAGTCCATTCCTCCAGATTTCCTCTAGCCACAAGCTAAGAAATCTTCACAGGAGAAATACCCAGAACCAACAACCAAAAGAAGGCTCTGATACCACTTGTAAGGAAAAATATAGTGCATCTTAGAGAAATCTCTAAGAACAATTGTGCCTTCAGTAACTTTCATTTTGATTAGGTTGCCTCAAAGACACGTACAACTATGTCCTAAAGTAGAAACATACACAATTTATTTCCCACATTGATCCTTTTGAGAGAAGCACATGTAAATTCAACAGCATGCATTAACAGATTCTACAACAAGAACCAACAGACATGAAAGATAAGACAAAAACCAGAACAAATAGATTTACGTGGGGAAAATCCTTTTGGATAAAAAACCCCACACTCCAAAGATCGAGCCATTCTATTATTCAACAACAAATGGTTACAATACAATTTCAGGCTCATAGCCTTTTTAGAGATTACATCTTGTTCATTCCGATACAAAGTAGCAACTGACATCAGACACAGAGAGAGTTCACAGATAACCCTGCTCGCTTGACCTCATGGCCTCGGCCTTTCAGCCAGCCACTCGGCTCTCTCTTCTTCTCTTCAGCTCTTCAGCTCTTCGACCCTACTTTTCAAAACGTCCAATGCATACATATATGCATTCGTTCTCAACGGCCTCTATGAAACAGTTTGCTTCCAACTATCGGATCACAACTATCGAATCAACCAGCTCAACCTTGTAGATGTTTCCACTTCCTTGCATAGAAGATTAATATGTCTAGGTCACACCACGTAGGACAATCTTCAAACAGTCAAGGGCGTTCAACCTATGTTGTCATGTCGGTGAGACACTAACTGTGTCTCCCCAATGCCAACATAGCCAGCATTCGATATCGCCAAGAGTTTTCCACATCGGCAAGAGGTTACACCTATTCTAGAGAGCTATTGCTAAGACTTCGCCATGTCGCCAAGACCTCACACCGAAGATCACAAGGTATTCTGAAGAGTTCATCAGTCAGAAAGACTATTGCTCTTTGCCCATACATTACACCAAAGTCTTCAAGTCACATCGACCTCAACATTCTCATTGGCGAGACAATCACCATTCGATGAGACATCAAACCGAAGTTCAAAGGTCATATCGATGTTAGCATTTCCATCGGCAAGACACTCGCAGTTCGCCAAGACTTCATACTGAAGTCTTCAAGTCATGCCGACGTGAGTATTCCATTCGATGAGACAATCATCTTTCACCAAGACATCACACTGAGCTCTTCATGTTATACCGAAACATCCCAGTCAGCAAGACTTATCGCTTCGTCGAGAGGTTACATCGAGCCCTTCAAGTCATACCGAAACATCCAACAGTCGGCAAGACTTAGGCTATTGCTGAGATGTTATACTGACATCAGGATTCCCATCGGCAAGACAATCACTCTTCGCCAAGACATCATACCGATGCCTTCAAGTCACACCAAAGTGCTCGACAGTCAGCAAGACATTCATCTTTCGCCAAGACCTCACATCGAGCACTACATGTCATGTTGAGTCAGCAAGACAATCATCTTTCGCCAAGAATTCACATCGAGCATCACATGTCATCTCGAAGACTATTGGCGTGACTTTCCAAGTCACCAAGACTTCACACCGAAGTCTTTTGTCACTGCTAAGGAACCAAGGTAAATCCCTGTCAGCAAGACCTTCATTGATTGCTTGGACATCATACCGAAACAAGCCTTTCAGCCAAGGGTCTCCCCGACACCGCTTGTCGCTCATAGTCTTACTGAACCCTTCGTTACCTATCGGCAAGACATCACCTTGTCGCCAAGACTTCATCCGAAACACATGAGTTTCTATGATGACTCTAGAAGATAACTATCGGCGAGACATTCATATCCGTAAGACCTCATACTGAAACATAACCCTTTTGGCCAAGTATCCCTGATATCCGATAGACACCAACCTGTCGGCCAGACATCTCCCAGCTGCCAAGACTTCATATCGATAGGTGCAAGTCATGCCGATTACCACATCGGCCAGATAGACCAAAGGTCACGTCGATATTGGCAAGACTTCCTATTGTCGCCAAGACATCATTCCGATAGTCCAAGGTTATGTTGAAGGTTTCAGATGCCGATCACCAAGACATTCAGGAGGTCATAATGATAGTTCAAGATCTACTAGTAGTTTGGCCAGACTTCTCCTCAGTCTCACTGAAATTGCTCACAAGAAGTTTCAGCCTGTGGGATTGAGGCACACAATTCCAACACCTGATACTTATCTCATGTTACTTCTACTCTGCTATATTTTCATTTCTAGGGATTCTTTTAGATCTTTTCATACTTGTTTACATATCACGTGTTTTCAAACATATCATATTTGTTAGGTTTCAGATAAACAATCAGTCTATCTCTTTATTTTATTGCATTTAGGAATATTTTCAGTGTACTTTCATTAGTTTGAGTGAACCACCTAGATTTTTTTTTGGGGTCTATCTCTCTCCCTTAGGTGAAAAACCCTAATTGAGCAAGAGAGTCATAGCACCCTACAACCTATAAATCTATGCTTCAAATTGATATGTTGCAACACAAATGAAGGAGAAAATACCGCAACTAAAATTTTGTGACACAACTGCATGAGAAAATGATGCAAGTGTAAAATGGAAATGCAATCAACATGTAAGACACATATGAAGGAAAAAATGATGCATTTGACTAGAAAATTAATTTAAGCAATTTTTGAATTTTTTTGAATATGAATAGGTCATGTAGGCTAATTTAGACATTGAGAGTAACATGATACAATTTTTTATGGATGCAGGCGAGACTAGACCCTATATATATGGTGAGAGCTGAATGGCTTCCTTTTCTCTTAGAGATCATCTATTAGTGGATGAGTGAGATGCATTGACGATGCTAAGACTTTACCATGTTGAAATTTATGCCTACAGTGTGGGCTAACATCAATCTTCTAATAACACTTGCAGATTGGTGGAATTTAGAGACAAGCTCATTTCATTTACCAACTGGGGAGGCTACTGTGACCTTGGAGGATGCATGGAGGTTCCTACAACTTCCCATGCATGGAGGTTCCTACAACTTCCCATCCATGGAGGGAGGGTAGTATATGACACTGATTGAGTATTAGTAGTGATTCTATGGGTTTTTGAGGTTGACTCCCTTGTAGAGCTTGGAGTAGAGGATTATGAGATTTGATGGGATACTCTAGCCAATAGGTACCTTAGGCTTGTGGTTTTTTTATACATAGTGATCGATGGAGTGGTTTTCCTAGACAAACATGGACATGGGTTTCCAATAGGATGGTGGGAGATGCTAGAGGGCATGATGGAGGAGGCAACTATCTATGCTTGGGGAGCTTGTCTACTAGCAATGCTATAATTCTAGTTACATGATGTGGTGTATAGGGATGGTCAGAGCATTAGCTACAACATGATGCTAGTGATGGTATGGGCTTGGGAGCATATTGCAGTGTTTCAACCTCTAGTGGATAGATACTTAGGTCTAGGATTGTCGTATGTTTACATATATGGAGCAGTGACATAGATCCAGGTGAGGGATGTTGGTTGTTGGAGACATGCAATTGAATTGATGGATGGTTTCACATGGAGGATGTACAATAACTGCCCTAGTTGGTATAATGATAATGAACACCTATCTTGCTATAGGAACACTGGGTATTTGATTAGGTGGACTGTGATGACCCAACATTTTATAGAGATGCATCTACTATAGAGGGTGTTGAGGTAGTTTTCCAAGCGACAAGGAGTACCTATGGGGGTTGCAAAGTTTGCTAGGTCAACTAGGGAGGTCACATAGTGGGGGTCGATGATTAGTGTGAAGGTGGCCCTATAGGAGATTGTGGGCTTATAGCTGATTTAGTGGGGAGTAGCAACCAATGTGGCCTATGCTGGTAAAACTTAGGAGCATGTTGTGTGGTGGGTGATGCATAAACCTTCACCATTCACTGATCCCAACCAACCAACGCCTATGGAGAGGATGGGTCAGGAACGACAAGGAAAGCTATGAGGTAGAGGCTGAGGGAGAGGAGATGATGGAAATGGCGGTGATGGCAGCAGAGGTAGAGGTGATTGAGGCAGAGGGGAGAAAGGCTAAGGCAGAGATGGGTGCAGTCAGAGTCAATATGACCAAGGTCGGTAGGAGAGAGAGGGACTACCTCCAAGATTAGCGTAGAGGGTGGCTCAATGAATGCTACCTATCCATGAGGAGGGGGAGCAGATGGAGGTGGAGATGGAGGAGGTGAGAGTAGAGGATTTTCTAGGAGAGGTTTGTGAGGAGGTAGTGATTAGGGAGTTCATCATTGAGGAGGCTGAGGAGGAGGATGTTCCAGAGGAGGCTATTCTTGATGTCGTGATCACAGAGGAGGGAATGCATGATTTACCAATTAGGGAAGTCATTATGGATGTCATGGAGAAGGTTGAGGATGCAAGTTAGGGACCTCATGCACAAATATAGGTACTATAGGTATAGGTTCAAGCATTATAGGCATAGGTAGCATAGATATTAGCCTTATGGGGACATGTGCAGGCCTTGATAGGTGAGAGGGACTAGGCAGTCATACAAGCACAAAGACCAGATCAGAAGTACATTGATTTCATTACTATTGTCAGTGAACCCATGGCAGATTTGGCCTGATAGCTTTATCAGGCAGGGAGGATTGTGAAGTACTACTATAGACACTATGAGGATGCAGTGCTTGTACCACAGAGGGTTTCGTGCTATACAAAGATCCAGTCTTAGATCAGAGCACATTCTAGGAAGGCACAAAGTAGTGGAGGTGTATCATAGTGACTGAGGTTAGGACCCTATGATAGGCCATCAGGATCTCAGTAGAGAGAGGAGAGACAACCACCCTCAGGACCACAAGATGAGGGGAGCATTGGCTAGGCCTTTTTTTGCATGTTTTCTTTTTATATGCATTCAGACACTTCCATTTTTGATTGAGAAAATGAACTCCATTTTTTTGATACATTATGATATTGTATTGTGGCACCATTTTTTTGATATATATGCAAGATACATGATTTTTAACAATGAGTATATGATATTTATGGTTCTATGTGCATGTCTCTATGTTATGGATTTATGATGTGATACTATTCTTATGAATTTTTGTGTATGCAACATTCCTATATGATGTGGATTATGGATTATGATATGATGTTATGCATGTGTGATGTATGGTTTATGCTTATACATGTTTATGCTAATATGGATGAATGCACATGTTACCTACGATGCTTATGTATATTTTTATGTATGGATGGATATCTATATGCTTATGAAATGATTTTTATGTTATTCTTATATAGATGATGGTTCTATATGATGCAATGCTATAGATATTTTTGTATTTTCTGATGTAATATGGATGACCTAATATGCATATGGTAATGATATTTATGATTCCCTAACATGGTTGTGGATGTAGGGTTGTACTACTAACACATTTATTTTTGTGTTTCACAGTACACCATCAAGATGAATCCAGGGGTAGATGCTACACCCTTAATATTAGTGTACATTGGGTTATGAATAGTCGGCTTGTGGCTATCTTAACTCTTTATCAAGTCATATTATCATTAGTATATTGTTATTTAGTTGTTTATGTCAGCCTAGGTGATATCCTAGGCATAAATAGGTATTTATAGGAGGTTGTGCGTCTTATTTCATCATCAAGTTGTGAAGTGTGTTCTCATTAGAGATATTTGGAGGTTTTCCCCTTGAAGTGGCTTGTTATTATTAGTTATTATCAAGTATTTTCAGCATATTTCATATCATATTCTTCTATTGTGCAAGTTATTTCATAACAAGTGGTATCAGAGCCTTACAAGTATCCACACATACAAAAGAGTGAGATATAAAAAATTGTTGAGGAGATGCTAGTGTCAAAAATTATCAGGTATAGCCAAAGTGCTTACTCCTCACCTGTGGTGATGGTACGTAAGAAGGATGATACTTGGCACATGTGTCCAGATTATAGAGTGCTCAATATGTACACCATTAAAGATAAGTTTCCTATTCCATTCATTGATGATTTGCTAGATGAATTGAATGGAGCTATGTATTTTACCAAGTTAGATCTTAGATCTGGTTATCACCAAATTTATATTAAGGAGGAAGATATTTGTAAGACAACATTTTAGACTCGTGAGGGTCATTATGAATTTTTGGTGATGCCATCCAGTCTTACCAATGTCCCATCTACATTCCAAAGTTTGATGAATTCCATTTTGAAGAAGTTGAGAAATTTTGTGTTAGTATTCTTTGATGATATATCGATTTACAACAAGACTTGGGAATAAAATTTGCAATATGTGGATCAAGAATTAAAAATTCTTGAAGATCATCAACTCTATGCTAAGCCATCCAAGTGTGCTTTTGGTCTTAAGGAGGTGGAGTATTTGGGACACAGTTTCACATGAAGGAGTAAAGGTGGACCCTAACAAAATTAAGGCTATCATGGAATGGACACAGTTTCACATGAAGGAGTAAAGGTGGACCCTAACAAAATTAAGGCTATCATGGAATGGCCTATTCCGAAAAGACAAGGACCTATTTATGAGAAGGAAATGCTAGAAATCCTTCATGTAGTTAAACAATGGAGGCCTTATCTATTGGGTAGACACTTCAAGGTTAAGACAATTCATGATAGCCTACAATATTTTTTGGAAGAAAGACTATCTTTTGAAGAGCAACAAAAATGGGTCACTAAGATGTTATGATATGACTTTGATATTGTATATAAGAAATGGAAAGAAAATATTGTAGCAGATGCACTTTCAAGGAAGGATGAGAAAGATGAAGCCTCATTGTGTGCCCTTTCAATATTACAAGCAAATTTGGTGGAGGAAGCCAAATCAAAGTGGCAAAATGATGTTGCGACAAGTAATCTTATCGAACAATTAAAAAGTGATCATGGTAGTTCAGATAAGTTTTGTTGGAAGGGAGATACTCTTTGGTATAAAGAGTGTTTGTATCTGTGCAAGAATTCCACTCTTAAACACATGATTCTCACGGAGTTGCAAGTGTCTCTAGTTGGTGGTCATTCAGGATTTTTGAAGACATATCATCGAGTGAAGCAAGATTTTTTTTGGGAAGGGCTAAAAGGTGATGTTCAAAAATTTGTGGCTGAATGTTTGGTTTTTCAAAGGAATAAAGGAGAGACAATTAAGCCACCAGGTCTCTTGCAACCCTTATCTATTCCTAGCCAGCATTGGGAAGAGGTATCCATGGACTTCATCATAGGGCTTCCCAAATCTAAAGGTCATAATTTCATCATGGCAGTAGTTGATTGCCTCACTAAATATGCACATTTGATTGCATTATCACATCCTTTTACAACAAGTGCAATGGAATAAACTTTTTTGGAGAATATCCAAAAGCTACATAGTATACCTAAGGTTATTGTTAGTGATCGTGATCCTATCTTCACTAGTCACTTTTGGAAAGATTTATTCTCATGTTTGGGTACTCAATTGGCTCTTATCTCTTCATACCAACCTCAATCAAATGGGAAAACTAAGGTTGTTAATAAGTGTTTGGAAATATATCTACGTTGTTTCACTTCAAAGAAATAGTCTCAATGGGTAGATTGGCTACCACTTGCAGAATGGTGGTATAACACTTCTTTTCATAGCTCATAAAAAATGTCTCTATTTTTGGCACTTTATGGATATCATCCTCCTTCCATCACATCATCAATAAAGGTGTCACCAAGAGTTCAAGCAGTAGAGGACCACTTGCTTCATAAAAAAAAATTACTTTCAGGACTCAAGGAGAATTTAGCCATGGCAAAAAATTGAATGAAACAACAGGTAGACCAAGATCGTAGTGAAAGAAGTTTTGAAGTTGGGGATTGGGTCTTCTTGAGATTTCAGCCTTATAAGCAAATCTCACTAAAGAAACAAAAAAATAATAATAAGTTGTCTCCAAGGTATTATGGTCCATACCAAATCATGCAAAAGATTGGTAGTGTTTCCTACAAGCTACAGTTGCCACCAACAACAAAGATACATCTAGTTTTTCATGTTTCCTATTTGAAGAAGGTAATTGGGCATAATATTCCATCTCAAACAACACTACTAGAGCTCGATGAAGAAGGAAGAATCATTTTGGAACAAGAGTGCATTCGTCAAACACGCACAAAGAAGCTGAGGAATAGAACTCTCACCGAGTATCTCATCCAATGGAAGAATTTACCAGTTGAAGATGCCACATGGAAGGATGAGGAGTTCATTCAAAAGAATCAAAACTTGATTAGCATTGAGGAAAATGCTTCTTTGAAGAAGGGGGGCATGCTACGCCCTTAATATTAGTGTACATCAGGTTATGAATAGTTAGCTTGTGGCTATCTTAACTCTTTATTAAGTCATATTATCATTAGTATATTGTTATTTAGTTGTTTAGGTCAGCCTAAGACTTATATAGGTGTGTCTAAGTCGGCCTAGGTGATATCCTAGGTATAAATAGGTATATATAGGAGGTTGTGAGTCTTATTTCATCATCAAGTTGTGAAGTGTGTTCTTATTAGAGATATTTGGAAGTTTTCCCCCTCAAAGTGGCTTTTTATTATTAGTTATTATCAAGTATTTTCAGCATATTTCATATCATATTCTTCTATTGTGCAAATTATTTCATAACAGTAGATGGAAGGAATGTTAGTGTGGTAAGGAAAGAGGGAGTGAAGGACATAAGGGAAGAATGAAGTGAATGAATTGGGACTTTCCATCAAGAGATCTTGCTAATTAGATGATCAAGCTCTTATTTAATTACATAATTATCATCATAGAACTTATCATGGCAATGAATGATAAACACCAAGGTATGGCATAGACCAAGGTGTGATATGTTATCCCTTGGAAAATTAGACACGTGACTGACAAGGAGTGTCATGACACAACCTAGGAACCACAAAACCTTGTTGGAACATGTGATGAAGTGACCATAAAGCATGTTGATCCTAATACAAGAGAGAATTCAATTTATCTTTAGCTTGAATAGGATGTTTTGATTATGCCAAATGGCAAATTCAAACACATGAAAGGAACCAAATTTCCCCTGTTATATAATTTCCAAGACAAACTGCAAACAAAAATCAAAGAGAAAATAGGTCATGATCCATCATTGCTCCTCTAAATCCTTCTTGGGACATCCTAGAGGTGAATAGTAACATGACCTAAGATAAATTGATAAAAAGATAAAACAAACTAGACCAACAGATTCTATTCAACCATTTAGATCATTTTCCAATGATTGTTTGTATGATCCAATTTTTTATAGTGATAGTGTTTGGCTTCAGGAATGGTACACCTCATATAAGACTAATGATGGATTGCATATGGTTTTGAGGATGCAACAAATTGTACATAAGACCATTTGATAGGTTTGATGGATAAATTCTAGTTGTAGGAATGAAGCATGTCGCATAAGACCAATGATAGATTGGATCTAGTTTTGACAATGCAACATCTTGTATAAGAATGTTCGATTGTTTTGACCATTGACTGCTTTGACTATTTAGGAAATTGATCTATAATAGTTAAAGGCCTTATTGGATAGTTTTCTTTTTGTTTTAAGTTTTTGATAAGCTCAATTCTCTTGTTTGATCATTGTTTGTGTCTACTCAAAATGTCAACCTTAGCAAGGGATCATTTTATTATGAGACTTGGATGATTACAGGTGAAGACAATATTATGACCAACCCTAAGGGACTGAACTAATGCCCTGGGGGCTCATCAATGATGGCCTTTCCTATGTTATACACATAGAGACATTGTAGTTCAACTAGAGTTTGACCATGGATAGTTTATAATGGCATGGATCATGATTTACTCGACTCGACAAACCCTAAGGGATTGACCTAGTGCCTTAGGGGCTCATCAATGATGGCCTTGCCTATCTGAATTCATAGAGGTAATGTAGTTCGATCGCTTGGATTGACACAGACTTGGACTTTATTTTTGAAGTTTTCTGACACTAATTAATTTTTTGGCTTTTGATGCTTTATATTTTTTTTGGATTTTAATGTTTTTTTATTTCTTTGGATTTTAAATTTTTCTATTTTTTTTGGATTTTGACGTTTTCAATGTTGACACCATGTCCATGATCCCATGTGAAACCTAAGACTAGGAATTTTCCCCAGCCTAGTATAGGAACAACTTATTATGGGTGAGGGGAGGGAAAAAAATTGTTATGGATGGATATGAAATGCGAGGGATGCTAAATATCAATGAGTCTTAGGCCATGAGAAAGATGAATAAGATTCATTATGGTTAGAATGATATGTGTGAAGGATGAGTGAAAGAAAAAAGAAAATAGATAGAATGGTAGTAGATGATTGAGTAAATATTGATTACACATGGTGCATGTTTGCTAGGTTTTCACAATGGTACTTTCCCAAAGCACCACTGAAGTGTTTTTTACTATTGAATGAATTATTTCTCTTTACTATTGACATCAATTTCACAGGATGCATAGAACGACTTGGATTTCTTAGAAACTAGGCAATACTAAATTGATAGAAAGCTCCAGAAAAGGGTTTATGGCTGATTTTCTCATGTTTGATGCATTTGCTTTCACATTCACTATCGATTTACTCCACAAAACATTTTGGATAAAATCATTTTTGTAACTGTCAATCAGTCAACAACAGGACTCCAATATAAAGATAAAGAAAGAAAAGTATAGAATATTTTGACTGAGAGAAGGCAGTACCTAGTCAAATTACCATATTTTTCTCCTTTCTCTAAGACCATTCCTTATTCTCCAAGTACAAAAGTTGTGCTGGATACTTCCTTGTAAATATTTCTTACGAATGTGAGAACCTTTCACATGACTCTTTACGTTATTTGTGGAATGAAGCATTTACTGACGAAACTTTGTTAGGTAGCCATTTATGCGACAAAGACTAAAGCTTGACTAGAAACAAAGACAGTCCTTATCTATTGCATAAAGCTTGAAGCTTATATAAACTTAGACAAAGACTTTTACCCTTCTATCTAAATGTCTGAATTGATATTAAATCTAAAGCATCAATCAATCTTATGTAAACAAAAATAGAGAAAATGCATGAACAAAAACAGATACTTGCCCTCCTTCTAGCACCATAATGTGGTGGCTAAATCTGCATTTACCTCAAATATCAAAAACTTTAGAGTTATTAGCAAATGAAGTAAAAACAAACTAAGCAAACCCTATGAAATATTGAATCCTACTTCATAATGCAATCAAAACAACAAAATATCAAATGAACTAAATGAAAGCATAAGCAAGAATCGAACTCTATCTCATATTGGATTGGTGCTATTGTGAAAAATAGCCCTTTCCCAATCCTTTGCTAAGGTCCATGATGAAAATGCTATGAAGAATGATATGGAATGCTAAGATATGGAGTGGACAAAATCAGTTCTCCATTGAGGAGAGTGACCTTGCATGATATTGTAGATGAGATACAAAGATTGTGGAGGATTTGATAAAAGATGAAGCTTTCATTTATAGATTATTTTGATGAGAGAATGGCCAAATGGATGAATGTGGGATAAAGAACAAGCCAATGAAAAGAGGCCACTTGTCAACTTGTGAGTGGTTGAGGAGTCTGCAAGATTTGGGAAATGTGCCCAAGAGGGGGAAATTTCAAATTTGAATTTTGAGAGTAAATGTTGAGTTTGACTTGTGCAAGGGACATGTAAGAGCTTATTAATTGCTTTGTTGGATGTACATGCCAAATTGGGGGGAGATTCAAACATGGAGAATATTCTCCCTTTATGCCAAGTTGAAAGTAAATAAAGATTTTGATAAATCAATTTTAAAAATGCAATTTCATGTGCAAGTGGCAAAATACAAGTGATTAGGATTAGCATTTAATCATGGATTAGATTAATTAAGATGATGTTAGATGTTTTTGACCCATTTGACTTAGATTTAGGGATTTAAATCAAATCAAAGCGAGATGAAAGGTGATAAAGATTTAGTTAAATAAATATTTGATTTATTTAGCTAAGGGGATAGTGATAGGATCAAATTAAATAAAGTTAATTTATTTAATTTTAGATGGACGATCCTTAGAGATTAATCAATTAAACTTGGTTTATTTAATTGACGAGCGAATATGATTAGTTAAATATGTACGATGTCAATTTGACGTGTCTACAGCTAGGTTTTCACCATGGTACTTTCCCAAAGCACCACTGAAGTGTTTTTCACTATTGAACGAATTATTTCTCTTTACTATTTTCTTTCTCATTTTTTTTTTTGGGTGTCACCAAAACACCTGTTTTCCAGGTTTTCATCAAGGTGGCAATTTTTTTGTTTGTATTTTTGTATTTTTGGCTTTTGATGGGATTCTCTGGAAGTTAGGTATAGTACCTACGAAGGTGCATACTATTGATAGGCTCTGGTAGTGGTTCAACTTTACAAGTAGAAATTTGATAAGCACTAGATCCATATGTTGTTGTTATGATGTATGGACCCAACCAATTAGGCTTGAACTTCCCTATTTTCTCTCTCTCTATTTGATTCTTTGGGTTTTATTTCAAGAATAGGTCACCAATGTCAAAATGCCTAACTCAAAATTTCTTATTATATTTGTGATGAAGGAAGTTTTGATATGCTTGTAAATGTACCAATGTGTTATGTCATTTCTCATCCAATAACTATAGCGCATGCTAAGAAGATATATGATATTCATCGTTGTCAATAGATTGTTGCATTAATACTGTTAAGGATGATAACTCGACCTCAATGGGAAGAATAACTTCAAACCCAAAAATAAGGGAATATGGAGTGGATCCTATGGGAGTGCAGATGCTACTACGATAGGCCCATAATGCATGATTGAGTTGGATATGCCAGTCACGGCCAATGTCATCAACAGTCTTCTTTAGGATTTGAGAATAGTTTTGTTAGATACCTTAGCTTGACCATTTCCCTAGGGGTAGTATGGAGTGGTGAAGTAATGTTGGATACAAAGTATATCACATAGTTTATGGACATCTTGATTTTTATAGGGACGACCGTTATCCATGACAATGGATTGGGGAACACCATATTTGCATATTGTGTAATTAAGGATGAACTTGGATATTTTTTTACTAGTGATATAGGTCATTTGAATAGCTTCGATCCATTTAGTAAAGTATATAGTAATTAAGTATTGAGTGCCCATTGAGAGAATGTCCATAGTGATTTAACTAGATGAAGTTTCTAAGTAGGTGCATGTACAAGATCCCCATGTATCTCACATTGGTGACATTTCTTGACAAAGTGATAGGCATCATGTTCCATAAAGGGCCAATAATATCATGTTTGAACATGAGTTTCTTGGGTAAGGTAGGACCAGCAAAGTGAGCTCCACATATACCACTGTGCATGTCTTATAAAGTCACTTTTGCTTCATTTGGATTGAGACATCTTAGGAGTGTGCTATCTAGACTACGACGGTAAAGGGTGTCATTGATGATGACATATGTTGACACTTGTCGAATAAAGGTCTTACATTGATTAGAGGAAAATTCGAGAGGGAGGATTTGGTCATGCAGGTAGGCATAAAATTCTTTGTACCAAGGTGAATAAAGACAAACAAGTTCACACACAATCTTAGATTTGATGACATCATATGCAGGAATCAATAGTTGTTCAACCAAGAACTCATACTATGACACATTATTAGTTATATACAAAAGAGATCCAATAGTTCCATTGTGTTAGCTACTTTGTTCTAGATTCTTGAGATCTACTCAAAGGTGATGACACCAAAGTATAGCTTAAAACTATCAACCATGTGCTTGGAAGGTGTGAGATTTTCATCTTTTTTACTGTAGTCATCATTAACCTAATGAATGACCAATAGGGAGTCACCATAGAATTGAAGATTCTTAATTTTCCATTTGATAGCCATTTGTAGTCTCGTTAGCAATGTTTCATACTCAACCATGTTATTTGTGCAAAGAAATGCTATTTTGTATGATTTTGGCAGTTTTACTGTTTCACTATTTTCTGGCTATAGGGATTCTAGTGTGCCCAAGAGATGCCAACGCGCCGCACTGATGTCCCAAAACTACATTGCCGTGCTCGGACAGAGAGCTTTCTGAGGCACAGTACCAAATCCAGAAAACTAGCTTTCCTAGCCCAAACTAAAGTTTGGGTCTGCAGAGTGATCGAAGGACTTTATAGTGCTCATCATTCTTGTCCCTCATTTCAAACACCCCTTTAGAATGAGGTAAGTTAAGGTAGCCTTCCGCTCTTGGCTCATCATGACCTGGGGCCTTGGCATGGTTGGTCCCCCTCTCTTACATTTTTGGTGAACTCGACGTGAACCAACATTTTCTCAGTCTTTGGAGTTGAGGCTTTTCCCTTGTACCTTGTGATCGTTGTGCCATTGAGTGTTGTGAAGGTTTATGAGCATCACAACCTTTGGGTATATTGTTAGGAGAAGTGTATGATGCCTTTCGATGGAGAGGACGAAGGTCACTACTGGTTTCTCTATAGGCCTTTTTGTTGGATCTGCTATTGGTCTTGCCACACATGAGAAATTGTCAAGGGGCAAGTTAGGGGTCTCCTATGAGGCTGACCACGTCCCCACTCCCCCTGCATCTCCTATACTGTCGTTGATAGATGAATACAAGGTCATTCAAATTTCTTTGGTATATATCTCTGTCCTTAGCGAAGGACTAAGTGACTTGGAGAATCACTTGGAAATGGACTCAAAGATGGTTAGGGCTGCTAGGGTTATCAACAAAATAAAATATATGGTTGGAAAATATTGAACAAGTATAGAACTCCTGGCTAGTCTCTCTAGTCTGACTAAAGCATGTGCTCCTCCAAACAATCATAACATTGTACAAGGATCCACTTTTGAAGATCATGAGAGACAGCTAGGAATGTCGATGCCTCCCACATCTATGTACATGGCTAATGTCATCCCCTCAATCAACATCCCCTCTGCCTCTAGGAGATCTAAAACTATCAAGGTGAATAGAGCACCCTTAGGATTTAGCTTCACCCCTCCTATCACCTCTAGTGGTGGAGGTTTTGGTGGGATGAGTGGTGGGGGATTTGGTAGTGGTGATGGTTTTGGTGGTGAAAGTGGCACTGGAAAAGGTGGTTCTAGTGGAATCCATGGTGGTGGATTTGGAAGTAGAGGTGGCTCCGACAGAGGCCCTACTGGTGGCGGTGGCTCTGGTAGTGGTTCTGGCGGTGGTGACACCGGCAGCTCTGGAAGTGGCTCCGGTGGTGGTTCTGGAGGAGGTCCCTCTAGCCCTGTGTCTTCTAATGACCCTATTCTAACCACTCTTCTTTAGAATATGGGTAAGATGCAAAGCCAGCTGGCGAGTCTCTCCCAGGCCTCTGCCCAACCTATCTTTCAACCCTTTTTCTGACATAGCCCATTAACCGTAGCAATTTTAAACACTCCCTTCCCTCAAGGAATGGAGATTCCTAAATTCAAAAAATATGGTGAAAAAGGGGACCCACGAAAACATGTGTCCACCTTTAAGGCCCTATGTACATATTTCTTCCATCATGATGCATTGATGGTGAAGCTATTCCCCCGATCTCTTAAGGATACAACACTCGAATGGTACTGTTCCTTACTTGATAATTCCATTTTCTCATTTGATCAACTTGTAAATCAATTCTTACAACAGTTCCAAGGTAACATCGAACCGAAGATGGCCTTTTCGGATCTTGTCTAATGCAAACAAGGGGATAATGAAAAGATTACTAATTTTATAGTGTGATACCAAGCATTCTTCTTACAAATCTCATATCTGCTACCCAATTTCGATGTGCAGAAGGTGTTCATAGGGAACTTGCAAAGACCTTGGTAGGAGAAGTTTTCCCTTATAAAATACCCTTCTTTCATGCATTTGTGTGCTGCATTGCATGAGTATCAATAGATGGTAGTTCAGTTTAGGGGATCCTCCTTGCGCTCCCATTCAGAAGGAAAGTCCATTGTATTGATCTTTGGGAAAGGTAAGGCTATTGCGAATGTAGTAGCCGCTACGACTATTAATGGCCTTAGGCGCAATCGAAAGTTCACAAGGTTGGCAGAATCTTATTCTTTGATCTTGCAAAAGCTGCTAAGGGATAAGATCATAACTTTGGAGAACCCTAAGCCTCTTAAAGAACCATTCCCTAGTTGGTATGATCTGAATACCTTCAACCAGTACCATCGAGTTAACATACATGATATCAAACGTTGTATGCGCCTGCATCATGAGATACAGAACCGCATCAAAGACGGTACTATTTGTCTTGATGGAAGTAAAAAAAATACAAACAAATCGGTGGCAAAAGAAAATAGTGAGTTGCAGATCACACTCTGCCAACATGATTATCGATCCCTCCAATTCTACCACTAATCCTGACATGGTCACAATTACTCCTACCACACAACTTGCGCTCGGCTCCCCGGACATGAAATTCATGTCGCGGGACTTACCCTTAAACAACAAGCCCTCTCCCCTCTACATTCCCACTTGCCTCAATGGAAACATTGTGATAGGGGTCTTAGTCGAGCACGCGAGTCGAGTGAATGTCATTACAGAAGAGACGTTGTGGCTTAATTCATTACATAGAAAAGAGTACAAATAAAAAAAATCTACCATTTGTACACATGATGGTCTTTTCCTAAAGCCGTACGAATCAATAACTATGTTCGTCCTAGTAGGACCTAGGGCTATAGACACAATCTTTCATATTATCCTGGAGTCAGATCTATTCAAGATGAAGTTAGGTATACCTTGGCTAGCTTCCATGAATGGAATCACCTCCGTCATCCACAAATGTTTAAAGTTCTCCCATGAAGGTGTTGTGCACGTAGTGCATGACACTAGATACCAGCCTTTGGTATCCCATGGGGGATATTCATTAGACCACTTTTGGCCCACCTCGGTCAGTTTGCTCCCTCCAAGAACGAACCTACTTTACAAAAAATACGTGAAGTATAAAATTAGGGACAAGGGACATTCGAAATTGGCTCTTCCGGTGATACAATAGCCAAATGGCTCCCCTTCTCGAAATGGAAAAGCAAAGCTACCCCATCCTCAAGATGGCTCTTGTCCTCCTCTTTCTAGAGAAGAGTTTTGGATGAATATGCCTGGTTTTTATCCGCTAAGTCTGATGATACCACCCTGGCGTAGACCTAAGATAAGGATATCAAACCTCCCTACTAAACCACCTGGACCTTGGTACTACTTGTATGGTAGAGGAAAAGGTCCTCGTGGGGAATCTTCTATGTCTCGGCCTCCATAGCTTTCTATTGCTTTTGCTCCAAAGGCAGTACATGGGAAGAGGCTTGCTACCGAGGCATTAGAGCCAAATCCTCCCACTACTTCTCAACCTACTCCTCATGCTCCCATTCAGGAGCCTTTTGTTCTATTGGAAACAATTGTGGTGGACATTCCCATGGCTGAGCAAGAACCTTTTGTTCTTTCGCAACTTTCGGTCTCTAGCTCGAAGAGTCATAGAAACCACCTTGCACACAAGTGCAAGTACTGGTGAAAGGTTCTTGTGGTTGAGCAAGACACCTTACAGAGGAAGGAAGAAGAGATGACCATCTTTTTTTTAGAACCTCCTGCCATGTACTCCTCTCTCCTCCCCTCTGCTTCCATTCAACCTAGTTCAGTCTCACTCTCGGCATCCATTGTGAGTGTGAATGCGCCTAACCCTAAAAAGGTGCAGGTGTTCATCACTCCTTTGGTGGAGCCGCCCTTTTTGATGTCCCTTCTAGATGTCCCACTTTTCCCAAAACCCATAGATATGTTGAATACTTTGGTGGTATCTACTGCGGTTTTCTCCTCCTCCTCTTCCTCTGCACCTCTTTCCTCATCTGTGGGGAGTTCACATCCCCCAATGAAGCAGAAGGTAGAGAGTGGTCCTTCTAGCAACGTAGGACATAAGAGGAACCCACCTTCTCTGAAAGGTGGTCCCATGCTGACTTTTTTTGTTGTAGTAGTAGAACCAGTCCTAGCTTCCCCTGAGTTCATCACTACTCTCGAGTCACTCGGTGAGCCTAGCGGTGAACCTTAGACGTGCAGCTTTCCCCATTCGTGGAGGTATGACATGGCACTCCAGTGAAGTGCATGTTTAACTCTCTTGATGAAGTTTTGGCCTTGTCAACAATTTTTGCGAAATCGTTGACCATAACTCCACAAGAGCCGAATGGAGGAGACCTTGTAGGGCCTTCTTCCTTAGCCCTTATTGTGGGAGGGTCAGAAGCTCCTCCTCTTAACATCCCGCCATTGCAAGCTCATCCTCTTTCCCCCTATGATGATTTGGAGTGGGAAGCAGACGACCTCTTGGCCGATCAGTGTTAGAGGGAGGCCTCTTCTTTATCTTTAGATTAGATGTGTGTATGTTGTGATGTGTTCCCCCATGATCGTGGTATGTGTTCCTAGATGACCCTTGTCACCCTTGTTGGTGCTTGGATATAGGAGTGGTTTTTATGTCATAAACCTTCTTCTATTTGTATCATCATTCTTCCATGTTTTTGATTGACTTTCAGTAAATTATTGGGGACGATGCAAAGCGTTGGGGGAATTTAGGCTTCCCTTCCATGTTGACCCAATTTTTATTTTTATTTTTACTTTGCCATCTCATGCATTCTTCACACATCTGGTCTGATATAGTAGGGGGTTGGTGACAAAACCATTATATATATATATAATTATGAGCAGCTCTGACCCCAGAATATCATATCACCCTTGTGCCCTTTGTTTGTGATCATCTCTTTTTCTCTTTTTTCTTATCTTTCTCTCTTCTTTGCTTGAGTTGTCCCTCTCTTGTGTGACAATGCCTTTTCTATAACACTTTGATTTTCAGAAAATGTATTCGTTGTCAAATGAATCTTTTCTCAAGAATCTTTGCAAACTCTTTCAAAGAATCACATTCTCAATTTGAGACCCTAACAGAACATGTTTCCTTCATCATGGGTTCGTAAAGAAAGAACTTGAGACCTTTCCTTTGAGGAGGGAGCAACTTTGACCTTCCCCTCACAAGAGGGAATTATGTTCCTTTTGAATTCCTTGATGAAGTGAACATCTTTCAAAAGGATTCCTTGATGATGAATTGATTTAAGAAAAAACATCTCTTCCACACTTTCAAACAACGTTTCCTTTGAGTGGACCCCTTTCTTCATGCCGGATTCTTGAGGGACCCCTTTGAAATTTTTTTGATTTGTTGACAATCTGCGTGACTATCCGCTTACTTGCCTATGTGGCCGCTTTTGGACATGTTTTATGTGCAAATAAACATGTCGCTTTGCAGGTGCGCCTGTGAGGTTGCTTTTTGACTCTGCAGAGTCTCCCTTCCTTGTAGGTCTATAGGCCTATAGGGCACTTTTTTTGGGGTTTCCTTCATGTGAGAGATCTTGGAGGAAACCTTCCTTGCAAGTCTGCAAGCCTGTAGGGCACTTTTTTTTGGGGTTTCCTTCATGTGAGAGATCTTGGATGACACCTTCCTTACAAGTCTGTGGGCTTGTAGGGCATTTTTCTGGGTTTCCTCCATGTGAGAGATCTTGGGGGATACCTCCCTGCAAATCTGCGAGCATGTAGGGCGCTTCTTCTAAGCTTCCTCCATGTGAGAGATCTTGGGGGTCACTCCCCTACAAGTCTGAGGGTCTATAGGGAGCTCTTTGTGGGGTTTCCTTCATGTGAGAGATCTTGGATTACACCTTCCTTGCAAGTTTGTGGGTCTGTAAGGCACTTTTTTTCTAGGTTTCCTTCATGTGAGAGATCTTGGAGGACACCTTCCTTGCAAGTCTATGGGCCTGTGACACACTTACTTCTTAGGGTTTCCTTCATGTGAGAGATCTTGGGGGTCACCTCCTTGCAGGTCTGCAGACCTGTAAGACGCTTTCAATCTACAAATTCATAGTTTTGTAGGGCTATGGAGTCCTTTTCCTACCCTGCAGTTTCAAACTCGCCAGATTATAGTCTGCTTCCTCAATGATTCAGGTATAAATTTCTAACCCTATTGACTCTTCGATCTACTTTACCGAAGCACTCATCAATATTCGTGCTCACTAAAGTGGGGGAAAAATGTATAGGAGCGAATTTTCACGTCTTACACAGATTCCCCTTTTACACATCCTCACCCTAGAAAACCAAATCTAAAGGAAAAATTCCACATTAGCAAGTTTCCTTCCTTCGACTTGGCATCTTTCTGTTGTGTCGGTAGAATAATATTTATCGGGGACACCCGCATGGTGTGTAGACCTCCATGTGGCGTGGTTACATCCTTGACGGATTCTTGTGTCTGAAGTTGGCAAAGGAATTACACTTCCTATTGGGAATGGTTTGTAACGTCCCTCTTCGACCAACTGACCTTGAAAACAATAGATTCTCTCTCTTCTCCTTCAAAATTTTCCATTCTTCATTCAACTCATCTTTTTTTGCAATCTTCAAGCATTCACTTCATCCTTCACAACTTCTTAGCACTTTCAACATTCTAAACACTCCATTGCAGTAGCAACACTCTGTCAACTCTGTAAAGCAAGTGTGAGGCAAGCTATTGTAGCAGGGGCTTGAGGTTTTGCAACACCTCCCTTCATCGCAGTCGAGGCTATGGTGATTGTTCAAGCCTTCCTTCTCCATCATTGGCTAGTGAGCTCTTCGTTGAGGTGGTAACATTTTGCTCCTCTCCTTTATGATTTTATTGAGTAGCTATATACTGTTTTGTAGTGTTATTCATGTACTTCCTGTTAAACAGGCACAAGACAACTGAGAGGAGGGGTGAATCAATTGTCACACAAATTCAACCTTAAAAATTTATCACTTATCAAATCTTCAACCACACTATTATGTTATTAAATATAAGCATGGAACATAAATAATAGAAAGTAAATCAACACAATGAACACTAGATTTTTACGTGGAAAACCCAATAAGGGAAAATCCACGTTGAGGGTTAACTCACAATATAAATATTATAAATTGAATACAAAGGCTCACTGCCCAAAAGAGGACTCACTGTCCAAATACAAAGGCTCACTACGTATAAAGGACTCACTGTCCAACAAAGAGGCTCACTGCCCAAAAGAGGACTCATTGTCCAAATACAAAGGCTCACTACCGATGAAGGACTCACTGTCCAACAAAGAGGCTCATTGCCTACAGATACAAAAGAGAACAAAAGATCCACCACTACAATTAAAGCACATTCGCAGGATTACAGAAACCTTTAGTTCACTGCCTTCAACAAACTAAAAAATTGCTATCACAAATCACTCACACACACTTTTTCTCTTATGATTTGTGGCACACTTTCATCACTTTGCATCTCACTTTCATACCATTCTTCACAACTCGACTTTATTTTATACTATTCTCAACCTTAGAAACTTTCTCCAAGGTCGGCCACAATACATCATTTCATAAATTCAAATTAGCTCGGCAACTCTAAATTCTCGTGGTGGAAAGGAATAAGAGTGGACCAATAAAACATATAACCAAGACCACAAATAATATTCTTGAATCTTCTACACACTTTCTTAATTACATTTTATTCCTCGAATAAAGTGTAAACACTAGGTCGGCCAAACCTAATTAAAACACAAATAATCATTGATGTACACACTTCCCAACTAGAAGATGACACACAAATGCCACAACACACTTCCTTAAGCACAAGAATACGTCTTAGAACCTTCCAGATACATCTGCAACAAGAACAACATGCTTCAATCACTGAATTTCTTTCATTAGACAATTCAGATTGTGTAGACACACATAGAAATACTAAAACATGATTTTTGGATCTCCAGACTTCAAACCTCTTTGCCAAAGCATATAAAAGACCTTCACAAAGAATATTCTAGATCCACAAGATCTAAGACGAAACAGAGAAAAAATGCAAAGAAACAATATTTCTCTCAGTCCACAGAATACCAACTCTGCCAGAACAATTCACATACCGATGAATGAAACTTTCACATACCATCACACCAAAAGCTAAAACTCAAGAGATATCACCACTAAATTACCTTTATCAAACCTTTAGGTCTGCACAATCATAGGATCAACATAGGAGAAATGCAAAGCACACACCGGAGCTCAATCTGGATACATTCCTTATGACATCACTTCTTTATTAATTTTCTCAAAAGCACTTGCAAGCTCATCAACACAACACATCTACAACTATATGAGATAACTCCATGTACTCACAACATCTCAGTAGCATCTGAACCATATATGTACAATATGCAACATACTGAACTGTGTTGACATCAATGACAACACCACCAAACTAGCTCATACTTGCAACACTTCCTTTCTTTACTTCTTTATCACACATTTCTCTATCATTGTTATTTGGTTGTTCGTGGTGGTGGAAACACCAAAATAGGGTTCTGACTGAGGCAGGCCCCTATACAGCCCCAAAAAATTTCCCTTCTTTCGTGCGTGTAGGAGAAGGTGTTTTTTTGGGGCTAGCTAGCGAGCAGACACTTTTTTGAGATTATCTTTATCACCCTAGTTCTTTTCTATTTACTTTATCATTTCAGTATCTATTTTGCATACTTTCTCATTCTGTTTTTACCATCTAGATTGAACTAGTTAGGGTGTCAGTAGGTCTTTTTAGTAGTTTTACTATGTTCACTATTTTCTGGTCGTACAAATGCCAGCGCGCCCTAGAGACGCCAGTGCACCGTACTGACGCCCCAAAACTACGTTGTCGTCCTCGGACAAAGAGTTGTTTGAGGCACAATACCGACCCCAAAAAACCAGCTCGCCTAGCCCAAACTAAAGTTCAGGTCTGCAAAGTGATCGAAGGACTTTATAGTCCTCATCATTCTCGTCCCTCATTTCAAAGACCCGTTTAGAGTGAGGTAAGTTAGGGAATCCTTCTGCTCTTGGCTCTCCGTGACCTAGGGCCTTGACGTGGTTGGTCTCCCTCTCTTACATATTTATACATATACACCAATACCTTTTTAAATAAAATTTCTATGAGTAAAATGGGTCCCAACAAAATAGTACATCATGTCAAGTACTCATGTACAAAAATGATCTAAAAAATGAGAGATATCCTCCATTAAGAAAGAAAAATATGAATAAGCTGAAGTGTGCCCATCAATAGGTCTTTCTCACTTAGTTTGGTCCATAAATATAACTTAGAGCTAAATAATGAACCTCACTTTTTGCTTGCTCTTTTATATTTTTGATTAATAATTTTATAGTTGCTATGGATAATATATGACATTTATGCCTTCATTCAAGTTTATCCTTAACAATAAAAATATCTTAACCATTAGAGGTGCCTTTGTATTGCATAGCATTATTACTAACCTAACCTTTGTAGTGAAGTATGTTTAGACTACACTATTCAACTAAAATCCCATATTGCCCATTATTGTCATTATTTAAATATAAATTTAAAACCCTAACATCAAGTCCAAAGGGGGGATGGATGAACTAGAAAATCTACTAATGCTTGTCCAAGCATGTAGACCAATTAATTGTGAGAATTAAATTTGATGTCAATAAGTACATTTTTTTTAAAAAAAAATATAACACAATGAGAAAGACTTGACCTTTGAACACCTCCATGAATCAGTAATGCTTTTTTATATTCCTCCTTAGGATCCTAGGTCCTTAATCTATGCGTATTCAAGTATTTAACTTCCATTAAACAATTACCAATTATGCACCTTTTTGAGTTTATTGACCCACATTAACATTGCATCTTAAGCATATGATGTCAAGATTTTGCTTGAAAAATACCTTTGCACTATGAAGCAACATATAGAGAAAACCCTCCACCTTACACAACTATACCTCATTTGTCAACTAAAAGGGTCATTTTGAATGAATTCCAAAGGGAGAGTTTGACACACAACTCTAAAAATAAGTTTAAATCCCTAAAAAAGTTTAAGTGTTTGTTAATGATTTTTTTTGAAAATTTTGAAATAATATATATCATTTTTACTTTTATGAACGCCTTACAAACAAACCAAAACTTTATATATTACTTGATTGTAAAAAATTATCAGCATTCCCAATATGATTGTAAAGAATTAGCAACATGCTCATCGAACCTATAGATCCAATTGCTAGTTGAGAAATATATAGAGAAATTAATTCATGTGATGCTATTATAATAGAGCAATTAAATTCAATTGACTTTCCACTAAAAGCCATATGACTCATAAGAAGTTCAAGGAAAAAATAATAATATAAATTGTCAATCACAAAAGACCAAAAACAGAAATAAACCATAGCAAATTCAATCATATTTGACCATTCCTTGCAACAAACATGCACATTTTAAAATACATTAATCGAGCAATTAAATTTTTTTAAAAGTTTTGGAAAACATATTTAAATAATTTTAATCTTATATATATTAGATGAAATATATATTTTACTTTATTGTTTAAAACTATCATGCATCCATGGAACCTATGGGTCGATGAAATAATTCATGTGCTGATACTATAATATAAAACATATAAATTCAATTGGCTTTCCAGTAGAGCCATACGACTCATTAAGAAGTTCAAAGGAAAAATATTAATATAAATTGTCAATTCTTCTTGTGGGTGGGGGATCTCACCGGCAGGGGACTAGTCTTACCCCAGCTCACCCAAATACCCATATCAAAAAAAAAAAAAAAAAATTTGTTAGCAGGACCGAAAACAAAAATAAACTATAGCAAATTCCGTCATATTTGACCACTCCTTGCGAAGGGACGTGCACATTTAAAATACTTTTAGGCGGCTTAACAAACAAGGTTGTTTCCTCTTTTCCATATTTTAACGTTTCATTTTGCTTGCAACGTGTTTTCAAGGTTGACTTCGCAAGTAAACTATCGCCAAATTCGGCACCCACGTAATAATGGGTGGGCACATGGAATCTTCTATTCTCTGAAATCTTACAAAAAAAAATTCAAGTTGAATCCTACCCAACTGACTCATGGTATTTATAAATTTATTTATAATCTAAAGCGTGCTAAAAGTGGCGAGGAATGCGCAAGTGCCCATAAACTAACTGTAAAGGAATACCTTATTTGAGTCTTTCCTCAATCATATGAATACAGGCACGTCTTTGGGATCCACCTGTGTGTCAAAGTGGACAAGTTTGGCTCCCTGCCCAACATTATTAATTACTGTGTTAAAGGAGGCTCCAGCATAACATGGAGACGTGTAAGGATGAAGTTTCGCGCACGATGAGAAACCGTCGAATCCGTGGACTGCATCGCCCACGTATTTTAAAACAGAAATGCCCACGACAAGCCCACTCTCCTTCCTTTAGTTTTCACTGTTCCGGGTCAAAAGCAACGTGAATAAATGTGGATTTTTGATGGATGCACACCGCCATATCCTCGGCTTACTTTCGATGGGTCTCAGAGGTGCAAGCAAAGGGAAAAAAGTCGGCAGGTCTGCTCGATGTTATGTCTGGATTCCCATGTTGATTGTCTTCTCTGGTTTTATGTATGTGCTGAATGAGCTCAGGACAAATGGCCCTTGCAAGATCACTTCTTCTGTGATGAGGTACGCTTACGATGGGCAGCCGGAGAAGGCGTGGAGGGGAGATCTGAGGACACTTGATGTGGCCTGGAATGGGCTCTGCTTTGGATCGCCTCCAGAAAAGCTGCGCGTGGCGGTGTTCTCAAAGAAGTGGCCCGTGGGAGGAGCACCGGGCGGAATGGAGCGCCACGCTCTTACGTTGCACACGGCTCTCGCTCAAAGGGGGCACCAAATCCACGTGTACACGGTTCCGGCCGACGGGAGCATTGCAGGGGAGAAGGATTTGGTTCAAGGCGGTCTGCATGTCCATTTTGTTCAGAACAATTTGGGGCGCCTGAATTGCTCGGCGGCGTGGGAGAACCTGGCGAGAGTGGGGCCCGTGGACGTGGTGCACTCAGAGAGCGTGGCCCTGCCACACTACAGAGCGAAGGGAGTCCGCAACCTAGCGGTCACCTGGCATGGAATCGGGTACGAGGCTTTGCACTCGGAGCTCATTCAAGACCTGCTGCGGAAGCCCGGGGAGAGCCGATCGCCGGAAGCGGATCGGTCAATGGGCGAGCGCCTCCCAAGACTTCTCGACGAGATCAGGTTTTTCCCCAGCTACAAGCACCACGTTCCCATCAGCGATTACGCCGGCGAGGTCCTCCGCAACATATACCAGATTCCCTCGGAGGACGTTCACATTATTCTCAATGGAGTCGACGAGCACAAATTCAGGCCGGATCCGGCGCTGGGGGCGGCCTTCCGGGCCGAATTCGGCGTTCCCTCTAACGCAACTTTGGTTATGGGCGTCGCGGGGAGACTAGTTAAGGATAAAGGGCACCCAGTTCTGTTCCAAGCATTTTCCGAGATCAGAAAAGCGTACAAAGGTGTGTACTTGATAATCGCAGGTACGGGGCCGTGGGAGGAGCGGTATAAAGAGCTGGCGCCCAATGCGGTGGTGGTGGGCGCCATGGCTCCTGCGCGCTTGGCTGCGTTTTACAACGCGTTGGATGTGTTTGTGAATCCGACGCTGCGGCCTCAAGGGCTCGATCTTACCCTTCTGGAGGCCATGCAGTGCGGGAAGCCTCTGCTCGCCAGCCGTTTTCCCAGCATCACCAGAAGCGTCATCGTTAGCCCCGATTTCGGCTACACTTTTCATCCAAACGTGGCCTCCTTGATAAAGGAGATCCGGGCCGTTATTGCCGATGGCCCACATGAGCTGCGGAGGAAAGGGCGCAATTGCGGAGTTTATGCCGCCCGCATGTTCACTGCCTCCAAGATGGCTTCCGCTTATGAACGCCTCTTTCTCTGCATCAAAAATGAAATCTACTGTCAGTATCCCTTGTCATTCGATTGCTCCGACTCATGACAAGACGTCGAGATTATGTTGTCTGACGTCTGTCCTATAAATGGCTACCAGTAAAATAAGCTCTGCGCTTTAGTCATAAATAGGCTTTGTTGGAAACCATCCGGATTCACCGAGGGAAGATCAATGGTAGAGCGTAGATCTTTTTGCATATACACCTTTCTACCGAAAACAATCTAGTCGTATATATTCAAAGATAATTTTTAACGCAGAAGGTCTAAGGAATCGAAGATCTGCGCAATTCGCATCCAAGAGGATGAACGTTAATTGTGCGTTTTTAACTAGGATTTTTAACTTCTATTGACATTTTGGTTTTGTATTTTTAGTAGGGGAAGCTCCCTTCAATAATGACTTAAATTATCTATATTGATCATTTTTAACTTGAGGTTTTAAATATATTGTGAATAAGTAAACAGGTAATAAAAATAGTTTTTGATCTTTGCAAATAAAAATATTTTTTATGGGTTCAAATAATTAATTGTAGGAATAAGAGTTAAGATTTGAAGTATTTAGAATAATATAGTGAAATAAATATATAAATAGATAAATAAATAATGATATTTAATTAGAAGTTTGATACAAATATGTTATGACAAATATTTTAAGTTAGTTTGTGAGAATGCAAAAAAGTATTAATCAAATAATGTTTTTATATTTGAAATATTCACTCTTTGTCACTTTAGGCCACTTCTACGACTATGGAGGTGATATGTGCAAATAGCAAATCTAACTGACGCCCATATATGAACTTTTGGTCTATGGTTTTAAGCTTTGATGTTTACTTTTTAGTTTGTCTTAATGCTTGTGATATGTTTTAGCTAACTAGTGATGTTTAGGAACACATTTGGGGAGTTTCTATGCAGGGATTATCTTTCCTTTGATCAAACCCCTAGATTTACCAATTTAATGGCTATGAATAAAAGTCAAAGACAATAAGTAGTCTCGTAGATAATTCCCTATAGGTATTGTGGTAGTGATGCTCTAGGTATACTCTTTGAATGCTTAATGTCAATTCTATATGTTCAAGTGTGTGAAAATGCATTAGGGCAAGTCTTTAAATAAATGCCTAAAGGTGGCAAGTGAAACATTTTGTACTTCGAATTGACACAATGAATATTTGGAAGGGTTATGTCAGTCTTGAAACTTGAATTTAAAATTTAAAATTTAAAGTTCATTTCTATAAATAATGAAATCGACTTGGGTCAATATTGCACATTATGGATTGAGTCTTGGGCAAGAGATGGATAATTAAGGATTGAAACCAATTCTTGGGAATGAGTGCAAATGGAATCCAATAGGTCTTAAGTAATGTGGCAACTTTCACTAAAAATCATGACAATTATACATTTATCATTTCATAAAGGATAGCTAGGTTAAATTGAGACCAAAATAAAAGGAAAAGGTGAAATGTATGCAATTCCTCATCCTCCATTCCCCTACTTTGACTTGCATGAGAACCTTGATCTGAGGATGTATGTCAAAGTGGAATTAAGCAACCAACATGAAAGTAAATATATTTTAGTTACACATAAAAGGGATTTAGATAAGGATATGACATCACTTTGTTACATAGTCCCTTACATGATGAGTGTTTTGTTTTATAATCTTGTAAAAAATAAAAGATTCAATGAAAAAAAAAGAGAGATTCTACTTGTGGTGGAACAAGGATACTACCTAGGGGCAACAACACCAATAGTTACTACTTTGGAGAAAGAAAATTTTGTATAGGATAATAAGGCAACCGCTACAACCATGTTGAAGCTATAAGAAACATTGGTGACCTTGTATTCCCCCTCTAATTAGTTGCATACAAAGAATGCAATAAATTTGGAGGAAATTATAAAATATTTTGTAAATGATAGAAAATATTCTTTTGATATTTTGGTTTGACTAGTCGAGGAATCTCCCTTCAATAATAGCTTAAATTATCTAAAAAAATCAATATAAATAATCTTTAATTTGAGATTTTAAATATATTGTAAATTGTTAAACATGCAACACAAATATTTTTGGGTCTTTACAATAGATTTGTAAGGAAATAAAATATTTTTACAAATAATCTTAGTGTGGGTTAATTAATTAAATATAAAAAATAATTAATTGTAGGAATAAAAGTTGAGCCTTGAATTATTTAGAGTAATATTTTGGAATAAATGTACAAATAGATAAATAAACAATGATATTTAGTTAAAAGTTTGATGCAAATATGTTATGAAATTTTTTAAGCTAGCTTGTTAGAATATAGAATTAAAGTATTAATTGAAAACAAATGATTTCTATTTGAAATATTGACTCTATGCCACTCTAGGTCACTTTTGCAACTATGGGTGTTATCTATGCAAATTGCAAATCTAATTGAGGTCACATATTTGAACTTTTGGTGTATGGATCTAAAATTTGATGTTTTCTTTTTTGTTTGTCTTAATGCTTGTGATTTTTTCTAGCTAACTATTGATGTTTAGGAACACATTTGGGGAGTTGTTAAGAAAGGATTAGTTCTTTGATCAAACCCTTGGAATAGTCAATTTAATGAGAGTGAATGAAAAAATAAAAAGACAACATATAGTCTCATACATAATTCACTAAAACTTGAGGCAAATAGGTAATGTGGTAATGATGATCTAGTTATACTCTTTGAATTCTTGATGTTAATTATAGATGTTCAAATGTGCAAAAATGCATTAGGGAAAGTATTTATATAAATTCCTAAAGGTGGCAAGTGAAACATTTTGTACTTTGAGCTGACACAATAATTAGTTGGAAGGGTCATGTCAACCCTTAAATTGGAATTTAAAATTTAAAATTTCAAGGTTCATTTTTTAAAACCATGAATTTGAATTAGGTTGATGCTAAAAACTATGGATTAAAACTTAGGCAAGAGATGGATAAATTGAGGATTGAAACCAATTCTTGTGACTGGGTGCAAATGGAATCAAGTGATATGGTATCTTTTAGTAGAAATCTAATGTAGGAGCATCTAGGTCCATGAGCAATCCTACATTTACCAAAAAAAAAATTCTTTTTTGGTGTGTTGTGGTAGTTTTTGGTCTCTATGCATCTTGTGAGCTCCTTGATTGAAACATGCCCATTGTTCTACATAGTAAAATTTTACTTCGATTTACCCACAAGTGAATAGTTTATGCATCTAACCTCTAAGAGCCATAAATATTTTCTTTTCCTTTGAATAATAAATGCACATTTGAAACATATTTCAAACTTTCCCATTATATACAATAGAATTCCTTTCATTGATTTATTTAATGATGGTACATAATTTCCATATGACATTTCATGTTTACAATTTCCATAGAAATGGATACATTAATTCATAGCTTCTAAGAGCTTATAGAAATAGAAATACAAATGGTCTGGATGCCCCTACTTGGGCATACATCCTTGTTGTCCCTGCATTGGTGCATACATTCTAGATGTCCCCGTCATTGGTACATACATTCTAGTTGTCCCCAATATTGGCACAAACATCCCAAATCTTGGTCACCAATTGATGAGGAGAAGCATCACTCAAGTGCTTTTTCGCCAACCTCAGACTTACTATGATCCCCCGTACATCTACCTAATGGTAAGATGGCCCTACCCTTCAACGAAGAGATTGGTTTGATAAAATCATAATAAAATTGACCTTTCTTGAGAGATAATTCCCTTCTCTTCTAGAGGCTTGACTTGTTCCTACATTTAGCTTAGTGCAACACCAAGGTAGTTAGATGTTCTCAATACAATCATTTGTATCATCAAAACATTTGCATCGACAAAGCATTAGAATATTTTTTGTACCTATAGCACACACACTCCATTCAAAATGGGGACCCCCCTCTCTCCTTTCGACTTTGTCAGGTCACTTTTTGCCTTCACCTCATTTTGCGTGCCCCTAATTTTGAGCTTAAAGTGGTTAGGAGCCCTAAAGTCACCATTCTCAGTTGACCAAAATTCACCACCCTAAAATTTTCCAAGTCTTTGGCTTTTGTGGGGTTTCCCAGGTGGGTTTCCCTTAGTCTTTTGCTCTAGCATCCTCCAACTCCTACGGGTCTACAATTGTGGGCTTCCTCTTACACAACACCGTTATCTGTTTGTTTTTTGTACCGTGGATGACGCGGGACATCTGCCCATATGGCAGGTCCCACAACCCTCTCTACCATCATCTCATGGTCATTCACTAACAATGAAGCCTTAGGGTCATCCTGTATTACAGGCTCTACGCTTCCTACTATTGGTTCATCATTCCTTGTGCCCAACAACTTCACCAACCATCGTGCTTGCATTTATTGCGGGTTAGTAATGAGTCTTTTCCTATAAATAGTCCACTTGACCTATCATTTTCACCTACCAATTCAAATTTTTCAGAGAGCGAAACAACGATCAAATCTACTGGGTCTGCATTGCACCTGCTCAACTCAAAATCTAGATTGTCATCAAATTTCCTTGTGATTTCCAGGTGAGTCCATTGTCAACTGCTTGAAACACATCCTCTTGTGAGTAAGGTTTTAGATTAATTGTAAAATATTGAAGGAAACCTAGAACTCCATCCGACGACTATCCTAGATGTTAAATCCACACCCAAAATCATTTAAAACTCAATTAAAACATTCGAATAGAGTCCTTTAATTTAACATGAAACCTTGCTTCATGAATGATGTTCTTCATAGAGCATCGACACATCTACGGCCTGCATCCCCCTTATCGTCATCTCAATTGAAACCTAGGTGCTAAAATGTACAAAAAGATCCAATCTTCACACCTTGTGGGTCTGTTCATGCGGGCCACTGCATGTGAGTGGCCCCCATCTCACAGTTGTTCTCTAACGACTTCCCTCTGCCTGCCACCTGCATCACGAGTCCTGCTAGCACCATTTTCGTTGAGTGAAAAATGACCAAGTCATGTCTTGAGGCTAGTCGTCCCCTACAGGCCACCATCTGCTCTTCGCCATCACCTTAATGCTACTCATTAACTGCTAAGCCATTACCCCCTCCCACATTGCAGAATCTATGGCTCTCTGCATCGTCTCGAGTTGCTAAACTATAATACTAAGGCAAAACCCTTCATGTGGGCTAAACCTTGCGGGGGTCCGTTGGTGGATCGCCCCACCTATTTTGTCACTTTGAGTGACCAAGTGGCCTCATCACCTATGTTGCAAACTCTTCTTAGGTCTTCTCCTCTCAATACTTCAATGAAAACTAAATGCGGTGGTTATATAGACAGTTCCTTACGGGTCGCCATCTACGACCTGTCGTTGCCTGATTGTCGTTGGCTAATGGTGGTGCCCTCCCTTCTGCCTATTGTGCGGAGTCCATGTCCTCCTCCAATATCCAAGTTTATCTGAAGTGAAATGACTAAATGTAAATGTTTTATAGGTCCGTCTGTGCAGGCCTCTGCATGCAGACCATCGTCTCACCTCTGTCGTTCCTAACAACCATCAAATGATGGTTGTTTGCCAGTCCTACCTCGCAACCTACCAAGTTACTCACACTTTGAAGCACCAAGTTGAAACCATCTGAAGACCTTGTGCCGCCCGCACGGTGGATTTCTCCTTGCGGGCCATCGTGCCCTGTTCACCGTTTCTTTACTGCAAAGCCTGAAACATCCATGAAGCCTCTTTCCTTTGCACTCCTCAAGTCTGCATAAGAAAGATGATCAATCAAGTGACTCCAAAGACCTTAAAATTTATTTCCTTGTGTTACAAGTGATCTCTTGAAGACTTTGACTGCTGAATCCCTTGTTGCGAAACTTTGGCTACAAGCGGCTATCTACAGGTCATCGTGACCCCAAGACTGCCCTACTCCTAATCACTCCTAATGACTTCCAGCCCAAGGAAACCCACATCCCTAGGCCTACATTCCTAATTCTTATCCAAATGAGCCTCGATCGATGAATATTAGTAAATTTTGTGACCTCCTAGTGATGGGTTACTAGATCTAACCCTCATTTTGCAAGATTTGACTAGCGCTTCCTTGATTTTCATGTGAATGTACACTTACTGCATCTTTGTATGCAGGATTTATGGAATCTGTCATGGGTTCATTAGGGAAGTCTGTCAAGAAAGACAAGGAAAAGAAACTTGCATGCCTGCCAAGAGGGAAAGAAGAAAAGGATTAGATGAAATACCAATTCCATGGGGTGGAGTGCACCTCCAAGATCACTTCTTCTTGGGATTTTGGATATCGGATATGAACCTTGGGCATGTCTATATAGACAAATTTTGGCAAAGAGTAATGATTCGCCCGACAACTGAAAATGCACGAAAAATTAGAGCAAGTGGTGGCACTAAGGCATCTGACTTTCCACCTATGCTCGTTGCTTTGGAACTAGTAATGGTATGCAGAGAATGTTATCATAGTAGCAGAAAAATCATTCATCATGATGGCAGAGTGTTAGCAGATTTTTCCTCCATATCCATAGACAAGACCTTCCATATCCCTACATTTAACGTAATAGACGAAACAAAAAAAGGGATATGCAAGAAACTGATCAACCAACATTGGTTGAAGGAAAAGAGGGGCAGTAGTGCTAAGGTGCCATAAGAGCTATTTAGAAGTGACTTCCACGAGGAATACCATGATTTGGTTACCCTATTGAGCAGGGTAATGGGCCTCCCTGTTGCTTCCTTCTTCAAGGAGTGGATGTTCTACTTCATCAAGGAGATCATCCGAGGTGAGACAAAGTTTCATTGGTCCAAAATCATCAGTGACAACATACATAATCATCTCATGGTTGTGAAGAAAATATCCAAGTTTTACATGACCTCCTACCTGGTGTACCTCCTGGGTATGTGTAGGATCATGATGGGCCAAAAAGTGAAGATATGATGGGTATGTGTAGGGTATGTGGCTGATGATTTTTTTTTTACCCAAAATTGATGAAAGAAAAAGTGCTTTTAAAGGAGATTCTCAACTTTCCACCAATATAAATTATGCTTTACTTTGAATTTAATAAATAATTATTATCCATTTTCTATTTGAATTATGACTAAAGTCCTAATTGATAGGTTGATTGAAAAACATCTATAGCTTTCAAATGGTATCACATTTTTTGAATCTGAAACATGTGTCACATTCTATGCTTCACATACTATAGGATTAAAAAAAAAAGAATTCCATTCAAAGTTTTGACCAAGTTAAGGTGATCAGACATACGCGTTTTTATATTTTTTAAAATTTGTAATAAAAATTTCATAATTAATTATTTACTTGGAAAAAAATTACAAAAAAAATATGCATCACATTTGGATAGGATTCCTCTACTTATATCTAAAATCTTATAAGAAATATTATCATTAAATTATTGTGGTTAGGGTGGTCAGATAGACACCTACTTATTTTTTCCCTAAAATTTAAGTACTACTTGTAAACACAGAAAATGTACCAATCACACTTGATCCTGATCACTAACATCATTTCATCCTAAATCATCTTCTTAGCTAATCATCACTCTTTGTCCCTTAATTAAATAAATCATCATTTATCTGATTAAGTTATTCTCTCTTGTCAATTAAATAAATCAATGTTATTTAATTAACCCTCTAGTCTCTATTTAATTAAATAATCCATTTTATTTGATTAAATCTCTAAAATCATATTATTAAATTAAATAAATTAAACCTTGCTTAATTTAATCTAACATCATCCTCTATGATTAAATAAATCAAATATTTTTATTAAATTAAGTTTAAACCACTTTTTTCTCAACTTTGATTTAAGTCAACCCAAAAATCTAAATCAAATTGTCACATCGTTCAATCCCTCATTAAATTAATTAAATCTTGATTAATTTAATCCTAATCATCCAATTCCTCTAGATTTTACCACTTGCACGTGAAAATACATTTAATTAATTTATTAAATCCCTATTTTCTCTCAACATGGCATCTTTAGGGGAATATTCCTCCAAGTTTGAAAATCCCTCCAAGTGGATTTGTCCTTCCAACAAGACATTCATTCCCTCTTACATGTCCTTGTGCATTGAGCCAAGTGGCATTTAATTCATTCTTTTCTCCCTCCAACAAGTCATTTAACAAATTTGAAATTCCACCTAATAACATTTATTGTACACATTCATCAAAATGTGCTCAAGCTTCCTCCATTCACATATTGACAAGTGGCACTTGCCCATTGGATGTTGAATGATCCCACATTGCTCCATTTTTCTCATTCCTCCATCTTGTCTTTCTATAAATAAGAGGCTCATCCTTTTGATCATCCACAATTTGAGTAAACTTATTATACTCAATTTCATCTTCAAGCATATCTATTTCCATCAAATTTAATCAAGGTCTTAGCTAGGTTATGCAGGTTTTTCATCATGGAGAGAAATTGAATCTTCAACAAAGTGGATCACTCTTCAACATTGCATCAAAGGAGTTGGGAAAGGGCCAATTTTCACATCAAATTGGCACCAATTCCCCCATGGGATTGAGAGTTTGCATCTTAAAATAGGATTTCATTGCTTTCTTGATTCATTTTCTTTCCTATTTGATCTTTGCAAATGAATTTCATGGGGAATCTTGATTCTCACTTGCATTTGATCTAATGATGTGTTTGTTTGTTGTGTTTGTGCAGGTCTAGGATTGGGGTTCTACACTATTGCATTGAAATTTCAAATTTTCACCAAATAGATTTTTTTAAAATAAACCTAGTAGTTTAGAAACTACATTCAATTTGCTATAGATTCTATTCTTACATAATTTTGAAATAATATAGATAACTTATTTAAATTTTTACATCAAGTTGTCTAACTCTGATTTTTTTTGAATTTTTTGCTATTTAAGGGCTTGTTTTTTCCATGATGATCCTGCACATACCCTCCTAGAAAAACCTTTCTCGTACAAGGGCCTCTTTGTTGTAAATAATCTGGAACTAAGAAAAGGAGAACTCAAAGTATACAACCGCTACCCTTAGCTACAATACATAAGCTTTAAAAGGGAATATTGAAGGGTAAATGATGACTTCATTGGGTATATCATCAGGCTCCTTGGGGGAGACTTTGAGAGAAGAGTTTCACACAACACTAGGGCCTTCATCTAGCGGTTTGGGTATCTGTTTATATAGTTCCAAAAATTTACATACATCAGGACAAAGGGGTTATCTGAAAGGTCCTAAGAGCTACCACGATACCCCAATGACTGAATGATCCTATTTCAGGTCTCTCGATAACTACAGAATGCCCACACCTTATTGAGGGACAAACACAGAGCGAGGATCCCATATCCCCTGACCTTTGGGAAAGGAATGTATTCATGTCCTACTGCCTAATGCATGGAATATTTAGAGGAGTTAGTAGAATACAATCTGGACCTTCACACAGCCCGAGGAACAATGGACCTATATGGAAAATTAAAGAAGTGGGTAGGAAGACAATATGCTCATCGGCCCCATATCAAAGAATTTTGGGCCAATTGCCAAGATGATAAGGAAGTGCAAATGAGGCACTACATGAGGATAATAGCCCAATTTGTGAGGTCGGTGAATTTGTTTCTTGTGCCTAACCAGGTGGTAGAAGAAGATGATATCATTATTGACAAAAGGTTCAATGTCATGGCCAAGTTGTTGCTACCATTGATAGATTAGGATGAAGAGGAGGTCACTGACCTCGATATAGTAACACAAAAAATTGAAAACCAGACAAGATAGTGGGTAGATTCCCAAATTGCCTAGCTTAAAGTGCAAGGTGGTGTACTAACTTACAACGAGCTGGAAGATGAGCTCGAGAGTGAAATTGATAGTGAAGCAGCTGCTGCCCCAACTGAGGAAGCACCCAAATCCCCACCAACAAAATGATCAAAGAAAATGAAGGATGCACTTGAGCATCATCCCAAGCACAAAGTGTATACTCAAAAGGCTGCAGAGGGGGAACCTTTGAAGAAACCAAAGAAAATGGGGGGATTTCTAAGTGAGATGCCTACAATTGAGGAGGATCCCTAGTATGAGGGAGAAGAAAAAGTTGAGCAACCATGTTCACCACCTGCCACCTCTGCTCCTGTTGTTGTTGCTACAGTCGCCACTCCACCTCCCGCATCTCAAGCATTTTCTATTTCCTCTCCACTTGCCATAAAATTTCAGTCCACCTCACTTCCACCTCACCGTCCCCGATAATGGTACTAGACTCCTCCTTGGCCACGACATCCCCGCTATCATCCTTCCAACCCACTCTCTTTGCTCTGATGCCTACAATTGCCACTACTTCTATGCCACCTCTCACCTTGCTAGAAGCCTTCACAAAATACATCCAAGGAATGCCTACTAAAATTTCTAGGGTGATAATGAATCCTACAATTCAGGCCTTGATGGCCTAGATTACCACTGGCCTGCCCATTCCTCCATGACCTACAGAGCCACCAAAGATGGAGGCTACTATGAAAATCTCTGAAGAGATGGAGAAACACCAAAGGGAGGTTGCAAAAGGTATAGTTGAAGAGCTTGAGGACCCTTTCAAAGATGATTGTTTTCAAAACCCAAAGGGTAGGTTGAACATAAACCTAGATAAGGTGGCATCCGATGAGGAGAAGTCACACTCTTCAAAGGAAGATATTGAGGCCCTTAATGAGAAGTATATAATAGAAACCTCATATCAAGAACTGGAAGATGAGTTATCCTAGCAACTCAAGGATGCAGGTGAAAAGGTTAATCCAAAAGGGAAACTCTCTGAAGAAAAGAATGATACTCATGTTAATGTGGAGATATTTGAAGAGCCTCCAATAATTATCCAATACAAGGGCCCCATCCAAGAAGAAGAAGTGCCTCTTGAAAAGGAAGAAGAAGAGAAAGAAGAAGAAAATGAAGATAAAGCAAAAGATTCACCAAGGAAGAGCCCCGAGCCTGTGCATCATGCTAAGCTAGAGCATCCAAAAAGGGAAGTATCTCAAAGAGATGATGTCATTAAAGAAAACATATCCTCCATTGAGTTGGACAAAGAAAATGCTATACAAATTGAGGACTTAGACGAAGAAGAGAGAATAGATCAAGAGGCCTTGGGCCATGAAGTGAAGTAGAACCAACATGAACAAAGAAAGGAAGGTGATCATGAATCACCTAAAGGGGAAACCAAGGTGCCCAACTAGCTAGAGATGCAACTACAAAAGAAGACTCCAATGGCTGCTGATCCAAAAGCTAGACTTGAAGCAATATTGGCAAAAGCGCAGACAAAGACAAGGAGAAAAAGCCTAGAGTCTACCCTCACATCACAGTTGATGCCTTCGGGTCAAGAACGATATAGATTGCTACCCAATGCCAAACAAAGGTGAAGGATCCATTTATAACATCTCTACCATCAACTTGGGCTTGACAACCAAAGAGAAGAAGATTGATGAGTTCCAAGGGTTGGTGGCAACAATTGTGCAGCAAATGAACAAGGATTAGTTTTCCAAAGAGGAACTAAAGGCACAAGTGGTGGATCTCATTGCCTATATCCAACAATGGAAATCCTTATAGGAGGAGGCTCTGACAACATCATCTACGCCTCCCTCTTCTCTCTCAAGAAGAACTCAACATAATGGAGAAAATGAAGAATTGGACCAAAGCCACAACAGATTGGTTCCAACGGATGATCTACAATGGCGACATGGGCATCTGCCATGCTGCCCGAATGTTCAAAAAATTTTGGGATTTTCAAAAGTAGCTAGAAGCCATTGAGAAAACATGTCACAGATTCATTGAGCTATATAGGATCACCTATCCTAAGCTCAAGGCCATTCTTAAGATGCCCGAGAAGACATGGGAAAAGGAACTAGGGCTCGTCAGAGACGATCACTGGTTGGTAGAGACTTGGAAAATGGGCTTGGATCACAAAAGGGAAGTCCTGGAAAGGTTACTGCATGAAGTTGAGCTCGACCTCGATTGGGTTGTGGAGCACAGGACTGACAGTGAGGATTACCTCAAAACAATGACAGATTATGACATGCCCGTCCTAGAGCTGGATCCAGAGAAAATCAAGCCATTCTTCCATAGGAAGATGGAGCAAGGGGTTGTAAATGCACTAACACCAAACTTCATGGAATTTGTTGCAAGAGCATTTACATAGTCTGAGTAGGTAATCAAGACCACACCTAGATACACCAAGCATTGGGAGCAGATCACTAGAAGATTTAAAAGAATGACCTTTCAAATCCTCCAATCCAACATCATGGAATGGAACAAGCTCCAGGCTTTGATTGTAAAATTTATAGAGTATGCCATCCTTCAGAAGAATGCAGGGAAGCCGATGATTGATGATGATTTTCTGACAGTATAGCTGGAAAGAGAAGGTAGTCACTAGAAGACAAAACTGCTACAGTGTTAGAGCCACTAGAGGAAAAAATAGAGAAAAGACAAAAGTGTATTTTATAATGTTATATTTTGGGGGTAGGTGAAACCCTAATGTAAAATGAATCTTTTCCACACAATGAAAGTAAATCCTAGCCATTCATTTCACTTTTGGAAAACTATAAATAGGGCTCTCCTCTCATTTTAAAAGAGAGAGTTGAGTTGTGTAAAGACATGCTACAAAAATTTAATGAGAATTGCATTGTTTTGGTGGATTCTTGTGTTTCTTCACATGTGTGCATGATTCTTCTCTTCAAAATTAGATTTTAGCTTTGTTCTTCTAAGTTTCAAGTTTCTCTTAGTTGTTAGTTTTATGTTGCACATTGATAGTGAAGAATGTTATTGTGTTGATGCCTTCCATGTTCATGTTTTTTTATTGTTTGTTGATGATGAACAATAGTGTAAAGCTAGTCTAAACATTAACTTTTTCTGCACTTAAAATTCATCTATTGTTCATGCTTCATGGTGAATGGTTAGCTAAAAATCTACAGACCTTAGAAGATAGCACTAGTTTCATGAGATTGTTAGCTATTTTGGTTAAGTGGAACTTAGTTTTAGGAAGGTTTTCCACTATAGCAACCTCCATTATTACTATTCATCATTAGTTGCAGGTCTAGGAACTCTTCTATCCCCTTTTCTTTTTTGACTTTTCTTTGAAATTGAATTCAAGGCAAAGTTCTAGTGTCATTGTAAAGCCAAATGTGATGTTAAACATGGAGTTTTAGACTGTTGTTCTAAACTTGCAACAAATGCAATTCACTTCCTGAATTTCACAAAATTCCATTTGAAGATCCAATTCTTTCCAAACTTAGTGAACCATAAATGCCCTTTGTGATTACCAAAAAATCACATCAATCAACTGAGTTGTTTTTGCAAGTCATGACCTAACACCCAAGAGACCTTGGGGTAGTAATTTGGAACTTATTTGCATATTTCTACCTTTCAAGAGAGGTAGTGCAATTGTGTGTTGCCTGTGTTGCGAAGTGCAAAAATACCCATCAACAATATTCACATTGCAATACATATCTTTTCATCACATTTCATTAACATAAACATATTCACTCCTTTAAAAACAATATCATCATAATTCATATCTACATATTTCATTCATCTAGTAAACATATTAAAGTCACAATTTGTATTTATCAACATTTGCATTTATGCATTTATCAACATTTGCATTTATGAAGGTCACCAATGGAATTATGCGTCATGCCACATTGGGTGCGGTCTTAGGTCTTATCTTTTTGCTTTGGTAATATGTCTGCTCTGAAACTATTGGTACTTAGTTTTATTATTTTAGACTTCTATTTCATGATAGCTATGTTATGGTTTCATACCCGTTGGACTTTTGTTAATCTCATAAATGACTTGCACACCATTTTATGGATTCATATGGGGATTATGTTTTTTATTATGCTGATAATAGTTTTGTGGTTGCAATTTTGGGTAGTTGGCGTGCGTGCCATTTTGGCTCAGAGTTTTTTCTGATGCTATTTTCTAATGGTGGTTGGTGTCATTTTTCCCAGCCTGCTCCTTTGTTTATTGTTCAAGCTTTGTAACCACGGGATCAAGTCCCTTTCCCTACTTACCTAATAAAAAAAAAATTCACTCATGAAGGTAAAAGTAACTCAGTAACCTGGAAATGAGGTGTAACATACTCCCCCCTTGTGAATCATCATCCCTAATGATTTTAAGTCCTAAACATATTTATAAAGTCAAATGAAAGTCTTACCTTCAATTTTCTCATCATGTAAGAAATAAGCATATTCTATTAATAACAAAACACTCTTCCCTTAGAGCATGACCTTTTGCAATCTCATCCATGTTGGACCTTGCACTAAGGGTCTAACCTTACGTATGAGAGCTTGTGTGCCTCACGCATACCTTCCTTTTAAATATCTATACTTCATAACCATATTAGCTCCTTTGTACTACTTCATAAGTACAATAGTGACCGTATCCTATAGGGTGCTGGAAAGAAGTTGAGTCCACTTTTTGGCCAAAAGTGGAAGTTTTCCCTAATTTTTAGAATTTGTCACATTTGACCTTAAAATTTGAAGCACTTAGAGATGGAATCTTGAAAAAACGTCACTAATCATAAAATTTAGTACTCAGAGTCTAGTTTTCAAATATGTAATTTATTTCAACAGGCGTTTCTAAAAAGTACTATTCAAAAATCACTTTTTTTTACCATACCATGCATGTGTACGCCATCCATATTTTGACCTAAATAATCATATTTTTCTAAACCCTTTTGGGAAAAGATATGTAACTTAGTGAAGCATATTTTTCATATCTTTTTGTAATTTTTAATTGAATATCTTTTTGTTAAACTTTTATTGGCCATATTTGTTGTTTTGAAAGATTGTCATGTACGTCATGCATAAGATGACCTAAAATTATCATTTTTTAATTTTTTTTTCAAATTGAAAAGAATTGTCTGAAGTACATTTTCATGCAATTCATTTTACAAAAAAAATATTTTAATAAAAGTTATTAAAATACTAAAAAACCCTGATATTTTAAGTTTATGGACCAATTTCATCATAAATTAATTAAAAAATAGAAAAAAAAATCTAATTGTTTGAAAAAAATTGCATATTTGGAATCTGCGTTGTCTCATCTATAATGGGTTTTAATTTCATCAAAAAATTATGCAGAAAAGGTCTTCAAACATATGTCCAAATTCACTATTTTCATGTGACATTGACATGACCTTCAAAATGTAGATCAAACCAAGTCCAAAGCTTAGGTTCAAGTCCCCAAGCCTTTTCCCAAACTGAAAAACAAGCCAAAAACCTAACCAAAAATTCAAATTTTAATAAACGAGATCCTGATTTACAAAACAAGATCCTATTTTATAAATTGGGATCTCATTTTTTTTTAATTTATTATTCAGACCGTTGAAAACAAAACAGGATCCCGTTTCTTTTTTTACCATTTTTTTATGTTTACTCAAAAAATGTTACTTTCAATTCTACAACTTGACATGTATGACCGACTACAACAATTTCACCGAGTTTCTGTCAAGTTTTGTCTTTACGGGTCTTCAACTTGCAATTTGACTTGAATTTTTGAAAGGAGGCATCATTGGAACAATTTTTGAGTGGAATTGTGTTCATTTTCTACTTGTTTGAAGGAGGAACAAAAGATGAAGACTTTCACTATTGGAATTCATTTGTGCTTGATAATTTTATAATCATGGGTTCAAAAGCTCATAATAAGAGGAAAGATAAGAAGGTATTGACCCTTGAAGAAATTGAAGCAAAGAGAGAGAGAGGCAAAAAGGAAAAGAGATAGAAGAATGAGGATTCAATCAATGAATAATGTTGAAGCATCCAATTCCACAACTATTAAGATAAAAACATTGAGGATACCATGGTTGTAGACGATGCTAATTTGGAAAATAATATGATTATACAAACTAGTCCTGGTATGTCTTCAAATCCCCCTTTCAATGTTATGGAGAATGTTTCAATAGGCACAAATCCAGGCATGTCTTCAAATCCACCTTTGAGTGAAATCAAACTTTGTTTGTAGAAGTTTTACAAGATGCTGAATTTAAGGAAGTTGACATTGATAATATGCGTAGAGAAGAAGATTTTATACAAATTGCTGAAAATGAATTTATCATTTCGTTGTTGAAAATGAAGATGAAAATCATTTTGTTGTTGAAAATGAAAATGAAAATTGTTTTGTTGTTGACAATGAAAATGAAAATCCTTTTGTTGAAAATGAAAAAATGAAAACCATTTTGTTGATGAAGATGAAAATCGTTTTGAAGTTGAAAATGAAAATCTAGGATGTGATGTTGAAAATGAAAATATATTTTTTGAAATTGAAAGTGATGTTTTGGATCTAATCTTCCTGGGAAGATTTCTTGGAGAAAAATAAGAACACACGCCAATAGATTATACAAATAATTATTTTATCATAGAAAACTTTCATTTCAATGTCAACTAATGATGCAATTGATGAGAATGTGGAAAATGAGAAAAGTAATGAAAAAGTTAGGTATTTTTGTTAAACCAAGAAGAAAAAATCAATCACTAAAACATGTTATGTGTACTGTTGCTAGTTCCATTGAATCTATTGGAAAAAAAAGTCAATCTAAAGATAAGAATGTAGCGAGAAGAGCTATAACAACTATTATAGTTAATAAAGCAAATTTGAATAAAAGAATGGTAAGAAATATTAGTGAAATTCTAAAAATGCATCCTAAAACATTGCTAAGAGCGACAAAGAGAAGAGCAAGTATAGAAAATGATCCAATCAACCAATGTTGGAGTTTTAGTGGTCAACTCCTGAAGTTTGGCATGAAATTGAATGTTGAAATCAAATCTTTGATTGAAAAATATTGGCATGATAATACTAGGGTATCATCTAATGCTAGAGATGTTTTAAAATTAAGAGTGGGTCCAAAGTTTGCGATCCTCATCCAAAACACCTATTAGATACAACACAAACTAACTTTTATAGAATTTTTTTGGTGATTTAGTGTTACCTGGTAATATTAAAATAAGTCAAAGGTCTTTTGAAAAATGTAATCCTTGGTATGTAAAAATTAATAAGCAACGAATATCTTGTTGTTGTAAAAGGCATGTTCAATTTCATTATTTTTATGATGTTTTTTGATATATACGTTGTACTTTACATACTAACTATGATTATGCAGGAATGTGGTATTAATATGCCACCTGAAAGAAGAAGGGAGTTTATATCAAGTTTATTTTGTGAAAGATCTAATAAGAAATTATTTTATTTAAGTTCATGTATTTTTGGACAATGCACTAGTTGTGGAAATCTTTCATTCTTAAGATTTTTTATGCATGAAAGTTTTTGTAATGATTTTGGACAACAATTAGTGGATGTTAAAAGATTTAATAATGTTGACTATTGTTTAAACGATGGAAAAATTGGAAAGCGTTGTGATTTAATTACGGAAAAAGTTAGTGTACATGCATTCATATCAGAATTTAAGAGTAAGATTGTACCAAAATATGTCAAGCACTCTCAACATGCTTGATGGATTGATGGCCAATTTTGCACATTGGTGCAAGGGCACCATGAAAGATTAAATTTGCAAGTTTTAGAGACAAGGCCTAATGTTAGGTTTGTTGGTTTTTGAGTCTTATTTTGGGTCCAATAAGGTCATAATAGACCATCTAAGATGTAATAAGTCATATTGAAGTCATTTGAGTTCATTTTTTTACATTTTTGTAATATTTCCAATAGTTGTCATGTAAAAGTGCAAAAGTGCACAAAATTGGAAAACCAATGGTTGGATGTTTAAAAATTGGTTAGGGTCAGTTTGTTGAGTTATTTTTTGGTGAAAAAATGTTAAATTCATGTGGTATGGTTGATTGGAGGTTTTTTTGTCCATCTTTAGAGAGAAAATCAATCAAAAACCATACTTTTTTGTGTTATTTTCTAAGAATATGTTGTTCCTTTGCTCTGTACAAATCCGTACACCCTCCACTTGACATGAAGTGAACTAGAATTGATAGAGGAATGTGTCTTCTTCAATTTGGTTATGTTTTGATCATATTCTATGAATTTTTGAGCATTTAGTAAGCTTTTTATTGAAACAGGTCTGAAAACCCTGACCCAAGGGTTTGAGAGTAGATAGGATGTAAAAACCACCCATTCCACCATTGGCTCTGTATATAATTTGGTGTAATGGGTGCTATATGATGGTTCTAGATTTTTTTGTCTTCTCTAAGAGCAGGGGATGTTGTTTGAGGGCTTTAGAATGATGCCCTAGTTGGAAATTTTATGTTTTTTTGGTGAAACTTGGTGGTTAAAGGTTGTAAATGATTGAAAACCTTTGGGGCAGAAATTTTTAAGGGTTTATTAAGCATGGGAAGACCTATTTAAATGTTTCTAAGGTCTTGGTTGGCTGGGTAGAGGCCTAAAGTAGTGATTTTCAATAAAACCCTCCTAAAACTAGTCAAACTGAGGGTTTACTGGTTTGGTGTCTTGGAGGTCTTATCTCATGTTAAAGCTTGTTGATTTAGGGCTCGTGTAGTCTGGTTAAGGTCTTTCAATTGAGTTGTGGGGTTAGAGAGGTTTTTAGATAGGTGATCCTTTGTAAAAGTGGCCTATTTGGCCTAGGTGGATAGCATGGTAGCACTAGTTTGGAGATGATGTTCCAAAAGAGTCATATGTGATTCTAAGGTATGTTTCTAAAGGCCCTAAAGGGTGTCTAAAAAGGTGAGGGATTTGTGTGCTTGAATATTTTCCTGAGAGTTAGGCACAATTCTCTCTATGGGCAATGCTATAAGGGAATTGTGAAGGCTTGATGAAACAAGGAGAAGTTGGGGTTTTATGACTTGAAGAGTTGTTTTTTATTGGAATTGTGATTAGTAGTTGATTGCCTTCCTTCTCTGCATCAATTGGTATCAGAGCTTAGGAAGTAGGTTCTTTGAAGGAGAAAAAAGTGAAGTTTGAGATGGATAAGTGAGAAGGTTGAAAGGCAAGATGTCTCCAAAAGGGAAAACTATGGCTACAGAGATTGGTGAATTGAAATAAAAACATGCTAGGGAGATGATAAAGTTGAGGGAAAGGCTTGTTGTTCTAGAAACAAGGAAGAAAAGAGATGTGGAAATGAGTGATGAAAGTGACTCAAGTGAAGAAGAGGAAACTGAAAGTGAAGAGGAAGAAGAATTGGATCCTAATGATCAATGGAAAAGTTGTTGAGGGTAGTAAAGGATGATAGAAATAAGGTGAAAATTGATGTGCCAAAATATGGAGGAAATCTGAATGATGAATAATTGTTGGATTGGATTGCAACCCTAGACAATTACTTTGAATGCAAAGATGTTCTTGAAGAGAAAAGGGTAAAGATTGCAAAGACAAAGGTAAAGATTCATGCACTATTGTGGTGGGACTATGAACAATCTGAGAGAAGAAAGAAAGGTAAATCAAAGATAGTTTCTTGGGACAAAATGGTAGCCATAATGAAAGGTAAGTTTTTTCCTTTTGTTTATGGTATTAAAATGTTTAGGAGACTTCAAGGATTAAAGCAAAAAGAAATGGATGTTAAAGCATATACTAAAGAATTTTACAAATTGAGTATTAGGTCTGGTCATAATGAAGATGAGAATGAAAATATTGTGAGGTCCTTGGGTGGATTGAGATTTAATATTCAAGATGAACTAACCTTGGCTAATCCAAGAGCTGTTGAAGAATGTTACCTGATCTATAATTAGAGGTTTACAAAATAACTTGAAAATTAATCCAAATTACAGTTTTTCCTCAATCGCAACAAAATTGCATGACTATGTTGCTTAACTATTGAAATTACAAAATAATTTCACATTTATATAACTAATTACTGAAATGTTGTAATTAGAACTCAAATAGCAAATTGAAAAATGAAAAGAAATAGAGAGAATGATAGATAAAAGATAGAAGAATAAGACAGAAGAGGAGATAATGACGGTTGATAATGAAGTTCGTCCAATTAGGACCATGTCTCTAGGCCCGCTTCCCAAGTAGGACCACTTTATTAATGTTGCCAAGCAATAGAAATGCCTTGTTACAATACTTTAGCTCCAAAACCTACATAAAATTTCTCACAATCTCCTCTCAACACTTGAAGACACTCAAAAGTCCTTCATGCTTACAATATTCTCCTCCATGAATTATTACTCCAAAATGAACTTGACTAATTACAAGCCAAAGCACACCCCCTTTATATACCAATTTATTTTCTAATATTAGCTAAAACCATATTATTTTGCAAATATACCCATATCTCCTAATTACAACATGTAATTTTGCAAATCTCCCTTATTTGCAAAAATATCTCCATAAATAACCCTTTTAATCCCTTAAATAATCTTTAAAATCCCTTTAATAATCTTAAAAATATTATTTTTGAGCCCCCTCATAAAATAATGATTTGGGCTTAAGGATTTTTAGGGATTAATTTATAAATATAGGGTGATTGTTTAATTTTTTTAAGAAATTTCAGGCTGAACTCTTCTTCATAAAAATCCACGCCCATAAAAATCTCAAAACCACATGATGGTGTGGTGGTAATAGTCAATTTTGGGGGGAGGTCGAGGATTAAACCCCTTCTATTTTTAAAACAAAATTTGAATAGTTTTAAATATCAAAACAAACCTGTCGCCCAAAATAGTCAATGCATGAATCGATGGTATAGTGGTTAAGAGAATGTGTAGCAAAGGTTCGGGTTTGAACCTCCCTTGAATTTTGAACAAACAACACACCAGTGAGAGCTATTAGGGTGCGTGGTGCTCGGCCTATTGGGCCACGTGGCACCTTTTGATTCGGTCAGCTCAATTTGAGGACACGTGTAAACTTGATATTCACTATTGCCGCCATGTCATCATCCATACCATGTCATCATCTACCACGCCATTGCTGATGTCATCAAAGTCAACCAGAGTCAAAATTTGACCAACCTTTGACCAGCCATAACTTTCACATACGAGCTCATTTTTTAAACTGAATATAGTTTTGAATCAACGCGACGAGCACTACGACTTGGCGTCATTTTTTTTCATTTTGAGATGATCCATTTTTTTTTTGAATGCTTGATTCATGCTTGGGACCTTTGACTATGTATAACTACTCATACGTTCCTTGAGGCCATTCAAGCAGTGTGAGGCCCGCTTGAAGCCTGCGATGATGATGTTGGTTTTGTGAGATTTTGAGACTATGGAATTTTTAGGTTTTCTAGATCCAACTAGATCATTCCTTCCCATTGAGAAGCTTTTGGACCTCCAAAAGTCTATTTCTATGTACAATTTGAGCTAGGGAAATGTCACCCTACTTTCCCAATATCATCTTTCCTACCTACTAAAATTTTGAACATATGACCCATCACAAACATATAGAAATATGAGATAGGTTTGTTGATACAATCAATTGCATGTTCATCAATATTCATTGTCACATTCATCATCCACATAGAACTAACTAGTAGATTAACAAGCAACAGTACTGAATAAACTGATGTGAAGGAAAAAGTATCAATGTGATGGATCTCCTAAACAGGAACATTGTTAGAAAATGAATCATTTGAACCCTCTTTTACCACCTCTAGTGAAGGATGAACTGTGCTTGCAACTGATCCTCACTTGTGCTTTTGTGACACCTTATCATGATCAAAGATTATTTCATTTCATGCTTAGTATTATTAATAAAAGGTTATGACTATATATTAAAAAGTAATGACTAATATAAGGTCGTGTTTGTTTTTTGAAAAGCAGCGATTGATTCTTAAATTAAAAGTTATGTCATTTTTAAAAGGATGTCACTCTTTCAAAGGGTGTCTCTCTTCATAAGGACATAAAGATATTCAAGGAGAGATAATGAGGGAGTTTTAATAAGAGAAATCAATGAATATTTTTTTAGCATAACGAAGAGGGAGAGCAGAAGTATGAAGAATAAATTTGATGTATATTGAATATTTTTGTGTGAAGAGAATGATGATGTGAGATAGAAGAGAAGAATTATGTATCTTGTGTGAGCTTTAAGGAGACAACATACATCACAGAGGAAAGATAAGTTGCAGATAAGAAGCAGGTTAGTGGTGAAGAAATCATACAGTTTTCAATCAATCATAAGAGGTTGGTGCCTCTAGATTAGTCAAGGTTAGTGCCTTGCAAGAGGGAGTTGGTGCTCCTTGTAGGTTGGTGCCTACAAAAACAGGTTAGAGGTTGGTTCCTTTAGTAGGTTGGTGCCTACAATCATTGTAAACTTATATAATTCATAAAGTACATTATTTGTACCGTGGTTTTCTCCTGTAAGGGTTTCCACGTAAAATCTTAGTGTGAACTTGTTCACATTGTTACATTCTTGCATAGTTGATATTGTGTTATAGTTTAAAGTTGATAAAAGTTGAGAGGGTAAAAATTTGTTAATATATTGATTCATCCCCCCCCCCTCTCTGTATATTTTTGTGCTCTTCAATTGCAAGTGCCTAGCTCCATTGTTTAAAAATCAGCTTACTTGGCTGGGGCAATGATTTGTAATTCTACCTTCTTTTATTAATGTTGGTTTTCCTTTTAATGCTGATCCATTTCAAGAGAATTGAATTCTTTAATCTTGTCGATTGTGGTCACCCCGAAATATAGGATTAATCTAGCAAAAAATTTGCACTTAATTGATTTGATTGTTGAATGTCATCCTCTGTTAACTGGAGTTGTTGATTAACATCAATCAATTGGATATTATCCTCAGTCACTATCTTGGGATATTTCTTGTTATAGTTCCTATTGTAGATTGCTTGGATTTAAACACAATAGCTATTAATTGGGTTTATATTGTCGATTACCTAGAGTGCAAAAAGGAAATCATCAAAAACCAACTTTTATCAACAAATAGAAAATAAGAACTTATCAAAAGATGACAACGTTAGGTTTGATGTTTTCATGACCACCAAGCGAAAATAAAGTCACTAAATGCTATTCTCTCTTGATCAAAGTATCCAAGACGCTAAGATTAGAGAGAGTTCATGCATTCAACTCCAAGGTTCTTCAATGCGAATAGTCTCAGTTGGCTTGATGTGATTTGCTGGTATTTCAAGGGGACTTACGAAGTTGTTCGGCAACGGAGAAAGGAATTCGAATGCTCGAAAGGTTTGTCTATAAAGTTCTTGTTTCAGAAGGTACTGAATGTAAATAGTGTTGGGTTAAGAAGGCTCTAATCTACCCTAAAGTGGGACATGGCAATCAATTCTCACAAGCTTCAACCAGGCCCTGCTTTGCCTCACTTCAGACAGCCTCCACAGAACCGGTGCAATCTTCAAAGGAGTAGCTCAAGGTGTTTAGATCACAACTTATCATGAAAATACCATCCATGGCCATATAGACATACAAATCATGATCAAAGTTAAATACACGATATTCCAATTGACCACACAAGGCGCATTCACCATCAGCGAACACACTAGTGGTATGGATAGACGAAGTTTGCTCAAATTGAAGACCACATTCCACAATTCCTATCTACTACATGCATGAAATGAAATTCATTCTACTTTAAGCTACTATTCAAATTAGAAGGACAAAGAAACCTTGCTAGCTGCTCACAACAAAAGACGAAATTCATCATCAATGAAAACTCTTTTTATTGAGAGAGTGTTCACAACAATTTCTTACAAAGTTTTCAAGGGAAAACTTTCCCTCCTCTTCAAATTATCCTATCAATCTATACTAAACTACCTCTAAGCTATCACCTAGTTGTCTCTCTATTCTAATCTCTACTACCTAATCTCATGAAAATACAAATGAGGGGGGATGCCCCTTTTATAG
>VDFB02278352.1:0-38676 GCA_007258455.2 Sequoia sempervirens | reverse complement strand
AAAATAATAACTTTCAGCTGTTCAAATAATTAAAATATTGCGAAAAAGCAAGCTGAAAGTGACTTTGATGAATTTAAAAATCCTGCCAGAACTTCGTCAAGAGGAAAGGGCATAAAAAGATAGCAAATTTTATTAACCAATCCTCAAACCTCAGTGAAGGATCGTCAAATGTAAATCAGATTTAAAAATCTGATTTTTTTGAAAAGTGCGCCCCTCTTCAAGAAGAATTCAGCTTTGAAAAACTCTCTTTTTCTTTTCCTGCGAAAAATTCCTCAGCATAACACTGCTTATCCTTCTGGACAATTCGACTTTGCCTATTGATGAATTGATTGCCTGACGATTTCGAGAAAGATCAAATTTCTCTTCAGCTGTGTGTGGAAAAATGAGTTGCTGAAACTCATTATAATGCTCAAGGATTGAATTCGATTTAGCAACTGCCATCTTTCTTCTTGATCCTCGATTTGTTTTCATTTTCCAAATAGGCAACTTTCCTTTTATTTTCCGACAAGGCTCAGTCTCGAACTTATCCGGACAAATCTCCCTGATCTTCAAAAATTCGATTTTTTCATTTAATGCTTATCTTTTGATTTTTCGAATTTTTAAATAAACGTTAAATCTTTAATTAAATTCGTGGTGAATTTAATTTTCTTCTTGCCGGATTTCATCTCCGCCTGGCATACTTCATTTTCGTCCGATTCGTGTCTGGCAAATTTGATTCCGTCCAAGGTATTTTTAAATTCCAAATAGTTGAGAATTAATTATTAAAATATTAAAATATTTTAATTAATTCCAACCCGTTCGTCTTGGACCCATGGCTATCTCGGTTGTTCTTCCGTTTTTCTTGGCTGAGAGTGTATTTTCCGATTTTGTCCTTGATTTCGTCTAGCCAAACCAAAATTCAAGGCATTCCGTCAAAGATTTCATTGCCAGATCCTCATTTTTCTTTGCCAAGGCGGGATTTTAAGCTTATTCTCTTCCGCCAACGTCAAATATTTCCTTGCTCGGTCGAATTTTTCTAGGCAAGATCCTTGTCAGAATGTCTTTGCCGGTTGAATTTTCCTGACGTCTGACGTATTCTTCATCCTTTGGTCAAGGACGATCCTTCCTTTCCTTTTACCTCGTGCATTTTCCTTTTAGCCAAAGTTGACAATTTCTTCACATTTTCCTTACTTAGGCAAATTTTGCCTCTTTTTCCCTCATCGTGTTAGGCATATTCCGTTTCATTCCTTGCCATATCCTGACGTTCTTTAGCACATGCCCTTTCAAGCTTAGCATTTGTCATCTCAAAAATGTCTGGATGTCTAGCCAACGTCTTCATTTTCCATCCATTAGCCTCTATACTTAGGCGAATTTTAGAACTTTTCTTTGGATTTGGCCTTGACACTTAGCCAAAAATCTTACCATCTTATCATCTTGGGCGGACTTCCTTGGCATCTTGGACGAACGTCATGGATGTCTTTGCTATTTTACCAACTTCTTCCAAGTGCATGGTGGACTTTGTATGGTCTTTGGGATGAACATTTTTGAACGTCCCTCTTTTCTAGGGCGAAATTCTTTGGCATCTTAGCATTTGATCTCATCACTTTATCCTTTTGGAAAGGATTTTCCCACCTCGCTCTCTCATATTTCTTGAACTAATTCTCAAAATTTTTCCCTTGTGGCATCAACACTGGTAAAATTTAATTTTTCTATCTATAAGTTCAGCGGACTTTATTTCGACTGCCAGTCCAAACCTTGCATGACCATGATTTCGGGAATGTAAGCTTCCGCTGGAGTGCTTGACTTTGAACCTTCTTTGACATGCATTCTCTAGTAAGCATGACTTTGGAACTTCCTTTGTAGCACAAGTGTAAGTGACTTTGGAGACCTTTGATATCCCTCTCTTGCATATGGCGGACTTCTCAAGACTCCTTTAGGATGTGCCTTTAGTGGATGGCGGACTTCTAAACTCTTCCGCACTTCCTTCCTTACACATGGCGGACTTCATCAACCTTTTGGACATGCCTTTTGGTGGATGGCGGACTTCCAAGGTTGCATGGATATCAAAGGCGGACTTTGAAGAGTCCAAGGATATTCTTCAAGATGCAAGGGCGGACTTTGGAGCATGCATGTACATGTATCTTAAGTGTTTGGACAGGCTTCCTTAGTGCTGCTGGGCGAATTCTATGACATTCCAGACCTTCACCTACCTCTCTTCATCCTTCTTTCATGGCGAATTTTCCAGAATTGCACAGATTTCTCACAAATTTCACCATGTTTGAGTTGATTTTTAAGATTTTGACCTCAGATCTGGGTGATTTTGGACTGGTTTTTGACTGGTTTTTTCCAGATTTTCGAACGTTTTTAGTCTGATTTTCATGTTTTTGAACTTTTTTTGCAAATTTTTCAAATTTTTCAAATTTTTACTTTTTGATTTTCTGAGAGTTCTGGTGAGTTTTTCAAACTTCTGAGTGCGTTTTCAGAACTCGGGACCCTTCCAAAAATAGAAACTTTCCAAAAATAGAAACTTTCTAAAAATAGAAAAAGCAACCCTAAAAAAATAGGTAACCCCGCTTATCCAAAATGCTAAAATGAAAAATCGAAAAGTAACTTTTCTAAAAAATAGGAAGTGTCGTAATTGGCCAAATTCACAACATCTTCGCTCTCTTGGGCCTTTCTCGAGCGCTTCCATGACGCCTACGCTGATTCAAAACATGAATTCTCGACTTGGCTTGATAACTTCCTATGAACTGACTGGAAACTCTAAGCAAAGTGATCTCTCGTAACCGTTGCAAGGAGACAAAACCCTAAAAACTAACAGGCAACTGGGGGTCCCCATCAGCGATGGGGCGATGTGTGAAAAGGTCACAACATCTGGCGACTCCACGTGGGGAATGTTCCTGAACATTCCAAAGATAATATTCACTTCGAATCCGGAATCTTGAATTAATTCTGCCTAACTTATCCTTTGACCAAGAAGAGTACTCAAAAGGGAAGAGAAATCCTAAATTATATCAAGACATCTTATCCTTCAGTTATAAGTGTGTGCACATGGGTTCATTCCTGTCTCTTAAGACCAACATGACTCTTTGGTTCCGTGATGACTTTTCAGTATATTTTTTTTTTTGGGTCTTAGCTCCAAAAGCATCCTTGGATAGAGCCTCGCTGCCAGCGAGCGTCCATAGCCCCGGCGAGGTTATCTGCTATAATGTCACGGAGATTGCTCTACTTCCGGCGATTTATTTCTTTTTGTTTTGATTTATTTGGTACACCTGTAGAGATTTCCGCACACCCAAAAAAAACCAAGTGTTTTGATTTTTCATTCTTTTCTTTTGATTCATTTTGATATTCTTTCTTTTCATATATTTCCACACTTTGGTTTGTAAGCAGTGAAGCTCACCTGGGCTTGAGCATTATAGTGGCGCTGAAGCAAGACTTTTGATTACTTTCTAGCCAACAACTTTACCTAGGAGACCACACTGACTCAGAGAACTCTTTAAGTGTGTAAAATGTAATAACTACAAGACTCGGTGTCAGGACACAATAGATGACTTCCTTCCCAGTCGAGTACTACCCTTGACCTTAGGACACTTTAGAAATAATTAATTCCAGATTCATAGATCTTCCACAAATGCTTACCCGAGGAATATTCACAACCTTCCTTAGCAAGGTCGAGCCAAAATATGTGCGTGTAAGCAACATCACCCTTCCCGCAGAATGGGACACCCTCCTTATTGAAAGCAAAACAAAGCAAAGCCCAAACAAAAGCAAACTAAACTAAGAAAACAACTAATCTAAGAAAACAAAGACAACTACTCTAAGGAAAGCAAGGAAAAACAACTAATCTAAAGAAAGCCAAAAAAAACAAAAACCCGAAAGCAACTACTCTAACTACATACAAGCAAGCTCCATCAAGGAACTTAGGGTAGGAAATAATGCTTCAGAAATTGCCCGTTAACGGGCAGTGGGACGTCTTCCCCTGTTAAGGTCTTCAACTTAAATGCATTTTCTCCCAATATCTCAGCAATCTGGAATGGTCCCTTCCATAAGTTCTCGAACTTATCATGATCTCCTCTTCGTTCATGGGCTTTATCCCAATATAGGACCAGGTCAGATATTCTGAAAGACTTCGTTGTAGCACGTTTGTCAAACCATCTTTTGACAATTCCTTGGTGTTTGGCAAAATTTTCGAGAGCTTGATCTCTATGTTCTTCCAGTAGTAACAATTGTGATAGACGAATCTGCACTCTGTCATCTGGGTCTAAATATTCATGCATAAATCTGAGTGTCGGAATCCTTAGCTGGATGGGGAAGACAGGGTCTTGCCCATAAACTAGGTGATATGGAGAGGTTCCCAATGATCTTTTGGCTCTAGTCCTGTCTGCCCATAGAGCAAACCTGAGTTGGGAATGCCAATCTCTCGGATTCTGATCTAACAGTTTCTTGATGACGTTGAGTAGATTCTTGTTCGTGGACTCTGCCAGTCCATTACCCTGGGGGTAGTAATTTGAAGAAAACTTTAATGTGATCCCATAATCAAATGCCCAATTCGAAAACTTCAATGAGGTAAATGCAGATCCATTGTCACAAACAAGGGCCTTAGGGCAACTGAATCTGGTGATGATATGCTCTTCTAAAAACTTGATGACTACATCTGTGGTACAATTCTTCAGTGCCTGCGCCTCAGACCATCTGGTGCAATAATCTGTTGCTGTCAAAATATAACGATGTTGTGCTGAAGATGGTGGGTTTATCATGCCGATAAAATCGAGGCCCCACATTGCAAATGGTTTCACTTCCGTGATCGGCTGTAATGGCATAGCAGGATTCTTCTCACGTGTGGCAGTAATTTGGCAAGTATGACAGGTTTTAACATGTTCATATGCATCTTTGAATACAGAGGGCCAATAGTACCCTGCTCTTAAGATCTGGTAAGCTGTCGCCTGACTTCCTCCATGTCCTGTCCCGAACTTGGAGTGGAAGTGTTCCATAATCCTCTTAGCTTCATCGTTTCCTACACATCTTAAGTAAATACCCTCATGATTCTTTCTATGGAGGGTGGAGCCCTGGAGCATATAGCGTTGGCATTTGAGTCTGAAGGCTCGCTTTTGTGCAGGATTCATTTGTGCAGGATACTTGTAATTTGTCAAGTATGCAAGGATATCGTAGTACCACTCTTTTGGGGGAGTGCCTGTCAATACATATGTCTGTTGTATTAATCCAGGCCCTTCAATGGCCATTGTTTGAGCTAGAGCTTGTCCGCGGACCAGCTTCATCGGCTGTAACTCAATATCGTATTCTTGGATAGTGGCGACCCACTTTCCTCTTCTTTCTCCTAGCTCATTCTGCATTAAGAGTGCCTTAACAGCTGCATCAGGAATGATGGCGAAGACCTTACTCCTCAAAATATAATGCCTGAATTTTTTGATGGCCTTTACCAGCGCATAGGCCTGCTTCTCAACACTTGGATATCTTAATTCGGCATCTTTGAGCGGTGAGCTCATGAAAGCTATAGGATGTTCATCCCTCTCTTCTGTCCTCTGAGTTAACATCGCCGCACAGGAATGTTCTGATGCAAAGGAGTATAAATAGAAAGGCCTCGTATAATCTGGCTAACCAAGACAGGAGCATCAGCGATAGCCTGCTTGATCTCTTCAAATGCCTTCTTTGTTGGTGCGGTCCACTCCATTTTTGCATCCTTTTTTAACATTTCATTCAAAGGTTTTACTATCTCGGCAAAACCGGTAATAAATTTTCTGACAAAGTTGATCTTCCCGAAGAAAGATCTCAATTCTTTTTGGCTGGAAGGCAAATGAATCCTCGATATTGCCTCCACGCGTTCAGGGTCAATCAATATCCCTTTCTCAGTGATTAGGTGACCTAGCAATTTGCCTTCGGTGACCCCGAAGATGCATTTCTTTGGATTTAAGGAAATCCCATACCTTTGACACCTTTGAAACACTTTCCTCAAGTCTTCTACATGGTCCTCTCTCTTCTTTGAAAACACTGTCAAATCATCCATGTAGATGATTATACATTTTCCAATCAAATCCCGGAAGGCGATGTCCATGGCCCTCTGAAATGTGGCCCCTGCGTTGATTAGCCCAAAGGGCATTCTCTTGTAGGCGAAGGTTCCCCATTTGGTGGTGAACGCTGTTTTCAATCTGTCCTCATACTCTACTAGGACTTGGTTATACCCCGAATATCCGTCCAAGAAGGACATCATTCGTGAGCCATTGACAATCTGTAGCACTTCGTCAAGCGATGGCAGTGGGTAATTATCCTTTTCGGAGGCTCTATTCAAATTCCGGAAATCCACGCATAGCCTGATTTCTCCGTTTTTCTTCCGCACTGGGACGAGATTGGCGACCCACGTTGAGTGGCGCACTGGGAAAATGATTCCTGCTGTCAATAATTTCTTAACTTCCTGATGGATCAGTGGTTCCAGCAATGGATTAACAGGTCTCTGGCGCTGCCTGAAAGGCTTACTTCCTGGCTTGAGCGGAATTGTATGTGTGATAATGGAAGTATCATAGGTCTTTAGGTCTTCGTAGCTCCATGCTATGACGTCAGGGAACTGTCTCAAACTCTGAATAATTCCCATCTTTTCTTCAGGCGTGCAAGTCTTCCCTATGCATACATTTTTAGCTTCGCGCTCTGCTCCTAGGTTTACTTTTTCGTACTGATCACCTTCAATCCTTCGGCTTTTCATCTGATCAATTTGATCTTGATCAAATATTCTTTCTAATTGTATCATTCCCCTTGGAATGATATTTGTCTTTAAGTTCAGGATGCCATCCTCATCAAATTCGGCTTCCTTCTGAGTCTCCTCTTCTTCAATGACTTGGGCTGCAAAAACATCGGAATTTGTCAAAAATTCACGAATGTGGTCGTCATCCTCGAAAACTTGGAAGTTTGTAATATTATCCGGAATGGATGGTAGGGATGACAATTCCACCGTGAACTGACTTATGCCGTCCATGGCTAGCGGCTCCAGTGAACTGGCTGCTTGTGCCAAGGAATTTGCCACTTGATTATTCGTTCGGCTCATGGACTGAATATTGAAAGTATCAAAGCTATCGACTATATCCCACACCCTGTTGCGATAGCAAGTCAGTCTCTTATTGTGGCAAACATATTGCTTCTTTATTTGCTTCACGACTATTTCCGAGTCTCCAAGAGCATATAGTACTCTTGCTCCTTTTCTAAGTGCCGGGAGTAACCCATGAATCAAGGATTCATATTCTGCTACGTTGTTTGTGCATGGGATCTCCAATCTATGAGCGGAAAGAAATACCTCTCCTTTTGGACTGATCAACTCGAAACCAGCTCCAGCTCCCTTCTTTGATCGGGATCCGTCAAACTTCAAGATCCAGACTTGTTCTTGCTGTGAAGACCGTGGAGTTTGTGGGCTTTCATTTTCTTCCTGACATTCCTGCTCGGATTCTACTTCCTGTATTCTTACTGAAGAAAAGCCATCGATATGATTGACTTCTATATGATCAGGAAAACCTAATGTCTGTGGGATACTTCTTTGCACTTCTCTTACGGCCATATGGCACATCTTGCAAATGAATTCTGAATGGGCCGTGTTATGCACTCGGCACCAGTTTGGTAACAACAAATCTTGAATCTGAACATCTTCTTGTAATTCCATTTTCATTTGGACACTCTTCCAAACAAAGTTTCTAAAGCTTTCAAACATTCTTATATCACTGTCTTGGGAGCTTTCTCCTCTCTCAATCAACACATTTGTGGAATCAGATATCTGGTCATTTCCCTGGATTGATCCTTGCAACATGAGAACTTCATTTGTTGTAGGCCTATAAGTGCCTAAATCTGTCTCTAAAAATAAGATCTCATTATGCTCTCCGTACTCAGTAATCATTAACCTGAGTCTTGGGGTGCTATCAATCCATATCTGGTTTGGGACTCCTTTCCATGGCAACCACATATGGGAAAAGTCTGTGGCAATATACCCGTTCAATCTTCTCGCCCAGTCTCTACTCAAGAGCATGCCGTACCCGTCAGGAATATCTACCACTGAAATATCTATGCAACTTTGTATCCTTGGGTCTGCAGCTAGTTGCATGTAGATATTGTTCAATTCTCCCGTAACTGGGACTTCTGTTTTGTCTAACTGTGTGACCTTCTTGTTGGTTCTTGCAGGTACGAGTCCCAACCTGTGGCAGATTGCAAGTGGCATCACGTTGCTTGAAGCACCGGAATCCACTAGGCAATTGTGTAGCATTTTACCAAATATCCTGACTGACAATAGAAATGGGGCAGATTCATCTTTTCCCTGGTAGAAGACTACCGGATGTTTGTCCCGCTTATTGGTATCTTGATTCTTCTCTTTCTGATTCCTAGGCACAATGTCCTGCCTTGGCGGGGTATGCGGTTGTTCATTTGCCAAGACTTCTTCTTGAAAAATATCCGTGTCCATAAGGACTTCTTCTGGTGACATATCCTTTGATTTGAACTCCCAGGCGATGCCTGGGTCATCTCTTCAACACCAGAAGGCTGTTGCGGAACATTAGACATATTTGCCGTCACTTCTGATTCGGCAATGTTAGTGTTTGCTGGAGCAATGGGTACTCCTCGGTTTGGTACATTTTGTGGAACATTTCTTGGAACAACAACTTCGGTCAAGCTGCCCAAAAGTGTTTCCCGAATCTCAGGAATTCTCATTAGCTCGATCAAAGGCAAGCTGACCTTTATTCGTTTGAATTCATCTAACACATACGAGCTTAACCTCTTTAGCTCTTCCCGGGGACGATCTCTTGCCTGAGCTTGAGCCTGTGTTGCTGGCAGGTTCACTTGTCTTGTTTGTCCCGCTTGAGGAGCGGTAGCTTGTCTGGTTTGTTCGGTTCTTGGAGCGATAACTTGCCTTGCTCCACTTGTCTGGGTATTCTGTTGGTGGTACTCCGGCGAATCTCTGGGAAGAGACGGCACGTTGGTGGCATTCGGATTCGGCGGGGTCTGAAAATTGTTTGGTGGCACGGATGAAGTTAAAGGCTCATTCTGACGATGATTCCTCTGGTATATCCTCAATGGATTTCCAGCTGCCTGTTGGAGCACTTCTCTGGTTCCTTCTACGAGAACACTGTTGTATAATGGAGGAAAATTGTAATCATTCGCCGTAGATGGCTGATTATATGGGTCTTGAATTTCTAGACCGCCTTGGTATCTTGGCGCCTCCACCGGGCCATTTGCAGATGCAGGAGGAAACCTCTGCTCTTGTTGGTATCGTGGGTATTGAACATTTTCAATCACAAGGGCTTGATCATACTTCGGTGCAGGAACTATCTCGTATCCGGTTACTGGAGGATCTTCCGCCTCTGAATTCCTTCTCTCACTTCTGAAAATATCGGCGGCTACCTGAAACTCCCGACAATGTAGCTCGGAGTGTTGGTCTGTGTTATGTAGCCTGCACCATCCTGATAGTGCTGCCTCAGCTAGGAATACTTTGTTCGTGGGACGATTGTCAGCGGGTGGATTATCTAAGGGAGATGGTACAGTACCATTGTTTGGTCCAGTATTCCAGGTCTTCTTTTGGAAGCCTGGGTTATTATTTTGTGGACCTTGATAATTCCCTTGATAATTTTGGTTATCCCTTTGATACCCTTGACTTTGATAATTACCCTGAGGTGCTTGATAATTCCTCTGAAAACTTTGAATTTGGCTGTTTTGTCCCTTCAGATAAGTGACTTCAGTGGACAGCCTTTTGACTTGCTCAATCAAGTCTCTCATTTCATCCTTCTCTTCTTGACTCCGTGTCGAAGTTGACGCGTTCTGGAGATATACGGGCCGAGCTGGTGGTGCTTGGGACACAGGAGCCCCAGGATGGATGACCATTTGGTTGCCCATTGAAGGAACTGGGTTTAACATAGGCGTCTGATGAGCCAATGCCCGATTAATATCTTGTATTTGATTTTGGGATGCTGCGTTTCCCAAGTAATTGAGCGGACCAGGAGCCATACCTACTCCTAAACCCGTGCTAGCTGTTATTGCCGCAGCATATGCTCCCTTCAGATCTGCTGGGAGTGGATTGGTGGACTTCACAAACATGGCCGTAAGGCGATCCAAAGCCTCATAATAAATCGGCAACGCTGCTGCATTGTCTAACAGGTAAGGATCTCTTAGCCTTGTGTAGGCTTTGTGGAATCTATTGTTGAATGTACTGATAGGCTCATGTTCTTGTCTCTTGATTTCCACAAATTGCCTATATAGATCAGATGGAGCAATAGGTGGCCTGAACTTCTCCAAGAAAGTAGTCTTCATCTCTTGCCAAGTGCGGATAGAGTTGGCGGGCAAATGAATATACCAATATGAGGCCTCCTCATCGAATGTGTAGGGGAAAAGCCTACAGGCAACATCTTCTTCTCGGATATCTCTATTTTGGAGAAGATCCTCGAAAAGCCTGATATGTTCGTCTGCGGTGTGGTTCAGGTCACCACTATGAAACTTGGAACAAAAATGTTCCGGATTCTTTGGTAAATCATGGTAGACAGCAAACGTCATGGGCGACGCATCAGCTGGACGCCACGCCATTGGAGCGTTTGGTTGGTTTGGTTGAGCTGGTTGCATTGGTGGAACGGGTTGCACGGGCTGTGCAGCCACTGGAATTGGTTGACAGTCCGGAAAGAGGTCAAAAGGAACTCTCTCGCTTGGTGCTTCTTCACTGGACCCAACTGCGCTGGATGATGCCTCCTGCGATGCTTCAGACTTCTTCTGCCTATTCCTGTAAGGTGACAGCTCTATAAATTCTTTAAAAGAATTTGGAGTAGATCTGGTAATCCTTCGTAGTCTATCTGCCGAGAAAGAGCCGATTCGATCCAGCGTGCTCTTCAATCTTGTTGAGGTGGTGCAGGAGCTTGTGGTGCAGGGGCTGCTTGATTTGCTTGTTGGTTCGCTTGTTGGTTGGCTTGTCGGATGTGCTCTCGTTCAAGGGCTTCAAATCTTTCAATAAAGATGTCTCTTTGAACGTTGAATTCAATTCGTCGTGCTCTTTCTTCCTCTCCCTCGAGAATAAAACGCATGCGAAACCAATCAGGAGCACTTCTTCTCACTTGCCACGCGAGGCTGAATAGTTCGGTGATGATGTCCTCTTGTTCGTCGTGAAAACCCAGGTTAGGTTGTAACACTGGCTGAGGATCTTGATTAGGTTCAGGAACGTTGGCTGGGAGCCCCATTCTTCATCCTACTGTCAACACCTGTACTTGAGGATGAACCCGTAACAAATGATCTTTCAATATCGTCAAACTTTTCTTTTAGGCGATCTATCTTCTGCCTTATCAGATCTTTCTTGATTGCTTCTTCGAATCTTTTTCCTTTTTCCTCTTCTCTAGCAAGGACTTGGCTTGTCTGTCTGAATTGAGCACGATCGGCCTGTGTCTTCCAAGCTAGTGTATATAACTGATCAATAATATCCGTTGGAGGTTGATCTGGTTGTTCAATAGGTACATGAAAAGGAAACTCATGCGGTAGTACCATTCTGCATCATGCCTATTGCCTGAACTTGTAGTGATGTATCAAAGATTTCTCTTCATACGGCCCCCTCCTTTGAGCAATTTCTGTGTCGGCCCTCCTTCTAGCGCCAATTCAATGTTGAGCGCGGGGAGGAGGGTAAAAAGTCTCCAAGATTATCCCCACGGATAAAAATTTGATATGACCTGAAATTGTACTAAGTTATTCGCGTCAAGCCCTCCTTCTAGCGCCAATTCAATGTTGATGTGTGTTTTATCATCCACCAAACATTCAGAATAAAAATGTCCAAAGACACTCTATCCTCTCTTGAAAAACCACCGCATAGGCGATTCCAAGGTTTCTTTAGTCGGGTCTCGACGTGTGGATAAGTTCAGTGGTCGTTGTGATTTGCTGGTAATGAACAAGGGGACTTACGTAGAAAGTCTGCACAAGCTAGGGACTTTAGGAAATTTATCTTTGTAGGTTCTCAATTAGGACTTTCAATTGTGGATCTCAAAAAAATGGCAAAAAGAATAGGGTTCAGAGAATCTAGTCTAAGCCTAAGAAATCAAGAGACAGTAAGGACTTGGTGAAGCGAAATAAACCACACTTTGTTTCGCCTCCTGCAGGACAACATACGCAAAGTGGGTGCAATCTTCAAGGGGTTTGTGAGAATAATTTTCAAACCTCGGGTAAGGTTGAAGTTAGGCTTCCACACTTAGGAGCTCAGGCTAACTTTACGCATCGGATGAAAATCATTCATCCGAAGAAAGTATGAGCTACACTTCACCAATGAGTCGATACGATCAATCTTTCATTCAATTAACAACTTTTCAAAGCAAATTCTATTTAATCTAACTTTAATTCTAATCTATGGCGGAAGATAATATGTAACCTCGCTTACTATTCAACAATAAGAAGTGATTCAAGGCAAATCATGCTCAAGAGCTTTTATCATTCAAAATAGTCTCAATGCGACAATATACATAACAAGTCTCCACAAAAAATGAAAATGAGAGAGCACTAGTTTATATAGAGCTCCAAAAATGAAATAGACGGCCGAGATTTAAACAAGATTAACGGCCCAGATTGTTACAACCAAACCCTAATTAGGGTTTCCCAAAACAACAAGAGTTAACCATCAGAAAGCTATCAGAAAAGTGGCAGTTCAAGCTATAATCAAGGAGAGGCGTCCTTATCCATTCGAGTGGCATTGTGTTTGGCGAATCTGGACACTACGGCAATGACTTAGTCCATCGTGACAGGAGGTAACATGCTGATCCGGAATTCTAGTCCGTCCAACTTCTCGGCGCATCTGGCAAAGGTACCTTCCCAATCTGTCTCCTGTTTCTCAAAATCTTTCCGAATGGATGAGAGTCTTGCCACTCTCGCAAAGTCCTACTTTGAAAATGGTCCAGCGGTCGGGAAGAAAGTTTCTTGAACTTTTTGCTTCAGTCTCTCTAACTGCATGTCGTTCTCCCGGATGACTTCACGGTCGAACACATCTGTAGTTATCATGCACATCTTCTCCTGGATTTTCCTGACCTGTTCTTCAATTCCAAGCCCATCGATTCTCGCCTTCTCCAATACTTCTTCTCTTATTGTCACTGCCCAAAACCAGTGATGAAAATCATATGCTGCCCCTGCAGCGATCACCCTTTTATCAACTAACTCCTCCCTCGGAGTGCTCTTCAAAATCCTAAGGCTCGGAATAAGCCTTTCTTGCATATCCGGGATACCATCCCATGTCTCTGCCATATCCATCAACCTAGAAAGAAACGAAGAGGTTCGTCCATAAGCAAGCGCCAACCTCTCCATGAACAAGGCAGCTTCCATGCCTTCACCTGCCATCCAGTCTTGCGCTTCCCTGGCTGTCACCATTCCATGCTCAACTTCCTGAGTCATCTCCTGTGATGAATTGAGGGGAGGAGGAACAGTTGCATTGCCTTGATCTAGCGGCTGGGTCAAATGTTGTATGTATTCTTTGAGACGTTTGACCTCCTTTTTATACTCTTTCTTCTTGGTCACTTCCTTTTCCAGTCTCGCTTTAATGGTTGAGACGGAATTATCTAACTCTTCTACTTCTTGACCTTTTGAAGTCGGACCAAGGTCAACAGTGGTGATAGCATACTCCTGCGGAGTGATTTCGTTCTGTGGCTTGTCCACTGTAGGCACTGCAATGTGCACGTAACGGTTACCTGTCTCGTTCCTCTGGATGGTGGAAAACTTCTTGGCGGGCTTCTTGGTAGCAACTTGTTCTAATCTTGCCAAGAAATCGGCAGTATCGTCCTCTTCTTCCTGTTGAGCCTCAGCAGGCACCTGAACTTTCATTCTTTCTAATAGCCAGTCTGGAATGGTTGACTGTTCAATGCCATCCTCTACTTGGACCTCGTCTTCGTTTGGAACATCCATGACTCCTCTGAGGGCGGAAATCATTCCTTCCTCTAAGTCATTATCCCGGACATCCATGTCATTGTCTGAACCTAAAATCTCTGTGCCTGCTGGTGATGCAGGCTCTTCATCATCTAATTGGATAGGTTCATTGTTCACTTCCTGAGCTGCAAGAGGTTCGAGCATCTCAACCAAGGAGTCGTCTATATTAGCCACCAAATGGTCAACATTCCTGGACGCCGCTGACCGAGAAGGTCCTCCTTTATGCTTCTTGGAAACAGGTTCTGCACTTGGCACCATTTCTTTTCTTTTCTCTCCAATCCCAACCAAGTCTCGATGGGATGCCCCGGCATTAGAGGAATATGACTCTGATTCGCTCAACAGATCATATGTGAGCGTGATTCCTTTTTGTCTCAATTCCTGAACATGATCATCAACCCACCACTGAGAATATTTCGTCACTGGCCTCATCAGGGTGGCTAGGTCTGCATGCTCTGGCTCTGACCATTTTACTGGAGGGAGAGGTCGACTTTCCTCAAAGCGAGGTTGGACGTGGTTTCCGTCATCCTGAAGCTGATCAGGTACTCGGCAGAACTCAATTGTTCTCATGAAATCTACGGACATCCTGGACCACATCTTCCGTCTGATCTCGTATTCATCGGCAGCATTTGCCCAATAATCCTCCAGTTCTGCCCTGTGCTTATATCTCCTTCCTTCCACTGTTCGGATATTATGATGTGGGTCATAATTGACCCTGGACTTGTATGCCGTGAAAGGGTACCATTGGATCTCCAACCGTGCACTCTCAGCTGCTTGGGCGGACGGGCAGTACTCTAGCATGTTCCCGATGAAGAAAGGGAATGTGACGGACGCCTTCTTGGTCGGCCTCTGAATATTCTGGTACTCTTCTAATTGTCTCAAAACCTCGAGCAATACCATCCGATTAGTCGGATAGATAGGCAATTTATAGGGATTTCCAGTAAATCCCTGGATCCTGATATATGTGAATTTCGGGAATTGGATGAACCAAGACCCGTATTTGCTGATAAGGCTTTTTGCTTCATGGCTCAGCCTTTGATGTATTCCTCCTTGGAGCTTTCTGGTGATATGCATTAGGAATGCATCATGCACCCTCCTGAAGTGAGTCTTTTCTTTCAATTGGAGCTGAGGATAGCAGTCGTAAGGCCTGAGCTCGTTCTCTCCATTGCCAATTCTGCCTTTGCAGACCAGTCCTGGATATCTGTATGATCTGGCCAATAGGTATATCACATATGAACTCATGTGAAAAGACTTAGTCTCTTCAAGGTTGATCAGTTGCTCGTGAAGGTTGTCACTTATCATCCGTGACCAGTTGAACATCTTAACTCCGGAGGTGACCTCGTCGATGAAGTAGTACATCCAGCTCTCAAAGAAGGCGCCTTGCGGATTGCCTGCGATCCTGTTCAGCATCAGCACGATATCTCCAAAATCTTCCTTGAAATCCGTGCGGCGAGGTCTCTTGGGCATCTTCTTGATTGATGGCTTTGGCTTGTCCATCCATACCTTGTTGACTGTGGTGGCGCACAAATCTGCCTTGCTGTCATATAGCATTTTGGTTTCTTCTTTGGTCTTATAGATCGTTCTTGAATGCTCAGGGATGCCAAAGGTTTCTTGGATTACAACTTCATTCAAATGTGCCAAGACTCGTCCGTCAGGGGCGATGATCTGTCTCTTTTGAGCATCATAATGGCGAGCACATTCCACCATTAACTCAGCACAATCCATGGCCGGTGGGAATTCAGCTGCTTGGAAGATCCCGTTTCTGACCATTCTTATGGCTATTGCTGTGGGAAGTCCCTTCTGACCGTATACTCTTTGCTTGAATTCGCCAAAATCCACATGTCCGAGGTCAGTATCTACAACATTCTTCCACTTTGAGATGACCTTGGTCTCCTTTTGGGCACCCTTATTGGCGAACTTCATTTTCAGCTTCCTTGATAATCCTCCTGCCGTGTCCGTCAACCTGCAGTCATAAAATTAACATTAATAAAAAGACTTTTAAAATAGTTTAAACCTCGTGCCTTGGATTCGAAAAAAATAATAACTTTCAGCTGTTCAAATAATTAAAATATTGCGAAAAAGCAAGCTGAAAGTGACTTTGATGAATTTAAAAAATCCTGCCAGAACTTCGTCAAGAGGAAAGGGCATAAAAAGATAGCAAATTTTATTAACCAATCCTCAAACCTCAGTGAAGGATCGTCAAATGTAAATCAGATTTAAAAATCTGATTTTTTTGAAAAGTGCGCCCCTCTTCAAGAAGAATTCAGCTTTGAAAATTTTCTTTTTCTTTTCCCGCGAAAAATTCCTCAGCATAACACTGCTTATCCTTCTGGACAATTCGACTTTGCCTATTGATGAATTGATTGCCTGACGATTTCGAGAAAGATTAAATTTCTCTTCAGCTGTGTGAAAAAATGAGTTGCTGAAACTCATTATAATGCTGAAGGATTGAATTCGATTTAGCAACTGCCATCTTTCTTCTTGATCCTCGATTTGTTTTCATTTTCCAAACAGGCAACTTTCCTTTTATTTTCCGACAAGGCTCAGTCTCGAACTTATCCGGACAAATCTCCTTGATCTTCAAAAATTCGATTTTTTCATTTAATGCTTATCTTTTGATTTTTCGAATTTTTAAATAAACGTTAAATCTTTAATTAAATTCGTGGTGAATTTAATTTTCTTCTTGCCGGATTTCATCTCCGCCTGGCATACTTCATTTTCGTCCGATTCGTGTCTGGCAAATTTGATTCCGTCCAAGGTATTTTTAAATTCCAAATAGTTGAGAATTAATTATTAAAATATTAAAATATTTTAATTAATTCCAACCCGTTCGTCTTGGACCCATGGCTATCTTGATTGTTCTTCCGTTTTTCTTGGCTAAGAGTTTGTTTTCCGATTTCGTCCTTCATTTCGTCTAGCCAAACCAAAATTCAAGCCATTCCGTCAAAGATTTCATTGCCAGATCCTCATTTTTCTTTGCCAAGGCGAGATTTTAAGCTTATTCTCCTCTGCCAAAATCAAATATTTCCTTGCTCGGTCGAATTTTTCTAGGCAATATCCTTGTCCGAATGTCTTTGCCGGTTGAATTTTCCTGACGTCTGACATATTCTTCATCCTTTTGGTCAAGGACGATCCTTCCTTTCCTTTTACCTCGTGCATTTTTCTTTAGCCAAAGTTGACAATTTCTTCGCATTTTCCATACTTAGGCAAATTTTGCCTCTTTTTCCTTCATCGTGTTAGGCATATTCCGTTTCATTCCTTGCCATATCCTGACGTTCTTTAGCACATGCCCTTTCAAGCTTAGCATTTGTCATCTCAAAAATGTCTGGATGTCTAGCCAACGTCTTCATTTTCCATCCATTAGCCTCTATACTTAGGCGAATTTTAGAACTTTTCTTTGGATTTGGCCTTGACACTTAGCCAAAAATCTTACCATCTTATCATCTTGGGCGGACTTCCTTGGCATCTTGGACGAACGTCATGGATGTCTTTGCTATTTTACCAACTTCTTCCAAGTGCATGGTGGACTTTGTATGGTCTTTGGGATGAACATTTTTGAACGTCCCTCTTTTCTAGGGTGAATTTCTTTGGCATCTTAGCATTTGATCTCATCACTTTATCCTTTTGGAAAGGATTTTCCACCCTTTTAAGCCTTCATACTTAACCAATTTCGAAATTTTCCCTTGGTAGGCATCAACACTTAGTAAAATTTCAATTTTTCTTACTTCATAAGTCTAGGCGGACTTTATTTGACTTTCAGCCAAGTCCCACCTTTTAAGGGCGGACTTCTCAAGCATTTTGGACGAGCTTCTAAGTGGAGGGCGGACTTTGAACCTTCTTTGGACATGCATTCTAGTGCTGGGCGGACTTTGGAACTTCCTAGCACAAGTGTGGCGGACTTTGGAGACCTTTTGGATATCCCTCTTGCATATGGCGGACTTCAAGACTCCTTAGGATGTGCCTTTTAGTGGATGGCGGACTTCTAAACTCTTCAGCACTTCCTTCCTTACACATGGCGGACTTCATCAACCTTTTGGACATGCCTTTTGGTGGATGGCGGACTTCCAAGGTTGCATGGATATCAAAGGCGGACTTTGAAGAGTCCAAGGATATTCTTCAAGATGCAAGGGCGGACTTTGGAGCATGCATGGACATGTATCTTAAGTGTTTGGACAGGCTTCCTTAGTGCTGCTGGGCGAATTCTATGACATTCCAGACCTTCACCTACCTCTCTTCATCCTTCTTTCATGGCGAATTTTCCAGAATTGCACAGATTTCTCACAAATTTCACCATGTTTGAGTTGATTTTTAAGATTTTGACCTCAGATCTGGGTGATTTTGGACTGGTTTTTGACTGGTTTTTTCCAGATTTTCGAACGTTTTCAGTCTGATTTTCATACTTTTTGAACTTTTTTTGCAAATTTTTCAAAAATTTTCAAATTTTTCATTTTGATTTTCTGAGAGTTCTGGTGAGTTTTTCAAACTTCTGAGTGCGTTTTCAGAACTCGGGACCCTTCCAAAAATAGAAACTTTCTAAAAATAGGAACTTTCCAAAAATAGAAAAAGCAACCCTAAAAAATAGGGAACCCTGTTTGGTCCAAAAATGCTAAAAATGAAAAATCGAAAAAGCAACTTTTCCTAAAAAATAGGAAGTGTCAGAATTGGCCAAATTCACAGTCGATCTTCGTCTCTTGGGCCTTCTGAGCGCTTCCATGACGTCTATGCACTGATTCAAACATGAATTCCTGACTTGGCTTGGATAACTCTTGGCGAACTGACTGGAAACTCTAAGCAAAGTGATCTCTCATAACCGTTGCAAGGAGACAAAACCCTAAAAACTAACAGGCAACTGGGGGTCCCCATCAGCGATGGGGCGACAAAAAAGGTCACAAATTCACCAAGCCCAATTTAAGACCTTTGAAACCACACATAACTTCATGATGCATCTCATTTTCATGATTTTTTAAGTGACGACCACCAATGCTGACAAAGACAAAATTTAGAGATTTTCGAGTGTTTAAAAAATGTAGGATGTTAACCAAAGAAGGAAATTGCCATATGATGTCGCACTGTACAGTTACAATGCACAATCTCCTTTGATGTACTTCATCGACCCTCCATCGTACGCCCTTATAACCTTTAACTCATACGGTATTCTTCAAACTCTTTTACTGTACTAACTTCTCTCTCAATTCTTCTGACATTTTCTCCTTGCCGCACACCTCCACCATCCTCCTTAATCATACACTTTCAATCTCTTTTTCCCTCGTACGTTGCTGCTGCAATTTTCTATGCGAACTCTCTTTGTTCCTTTGCTTCCCGTACAACTTTCCCTCTCGAGGTTGGACGGTACCTGTTTCCTTTTATTTCCGTACGGGTTCCTTATCATTGTGTATGCTCTTCTCCCCAATATTTTTGGTTTCCATATGGCACCTTGCGCCCATGTCCAATAGTCTATCAGACGGTTTTCTTGGAACTTTTGTATAGATCCTGCCTTTAAATGTTGTGCGACTTCTCCCACTAGACACCGTACAAGTTGCTGTACAATGTAGTTTCGTGCCCTCTTTGTGTGCAATGCCTTCTCCAAACTTCGTATGACTCTCTCCTTCAGATATCATATGAGATACCATACGAGCTTCTGCAAAACTACTTCTAGTTGTTGTACGGGATTATTTAGTATTAGTCGTATGCCAAGGTTGCACCTTTGTGAATTTTTGTACTTGCTCTGCCATGTTTCTCTCCTATTCTATCGTTCGATTCCCTCACGCCGTCCTTTGCAGTTTGTGTGAACTTGCTTTACGATGTACTTTGTCTTTCGTACGCAAGGGCTCCCTACTGAATGGCATATGTTTCCCTCTAGTGCTTTCTCCCCTCTTTGTCATGCGAGTTCATACAATGAGCTTTTCTTAAACCTGTGCAATGTGCTTTTCCTCTTGTATTTTCACTTGGCCGAACCTTGTATCTTTCATTTGGCCGAAACTTGTCTTTTTCATTTGGCCGTACGGCCTTTTTCGCCCTCTTCACTATAGTTTTTGAAATAATATCTTTTATTTTAATATTTTTTCTTTTTTCTCCTCCCCTTTTTATATTTTTTTGTACTTTTATACTTTTTAAAATTTTTTCACTTTTAATGTTCTCCTCGCTTTCTTTTCCATTCTATTTCTTAATACTTTCTACCTTTTTAATTTTCTCCTTTTCCACTTTTATATTTTTCTTCCTCCTTGTAATTTTTCCATTTTTGATTTTTTTATCTAATATTTTAATTTTTTCATTTTTTTCATTTTTTGACTTCACCTTTGTAATTTTTTCAATTTTTGACTCTCCATTCATGTTTTGCTTTTCACAATTTTCATTTTCTCTTTCATCCATTTTTCTTTTCTCTATTTTTCTCATCACCTCGTACCTCGACTATTTTGTCACGTTCAAACTTGTGAGATGACATGCCCTCTAGTTTTGGTACTCCTCTGTACTCTCCATACTCAATCAAAAATGTCTTGCTAGACATGCCCTTCTCATCTTCTTCCTGGATTTCTCCGATCTATAGCATGTTACACTCTTCGTGGAACACCTCGTAATCTTCCATTTTCCAATGAAATAGGCCATTCAACGAGCTTGTTTCGTCCTCCGAGCAACTTTCGAGTTCAAGTACGCCTTCATTGTTCTACTCCATAGCCTTCCTTTGTCTACATCTGATTCTCCCCCATTGGAGGATGCCAATTCTTTGCTCACAGCTTGGTTCTTCAAATCGATGACATACTTTCTCTTGTTGCTTTCGATCGAGAGTGTGATCATCTTCTAGTTGTGATCTTCCTTGGTGGCAATCAGCCATCCTCTTTCGAGTAATGCATTGTACGCCTTCTTTTGTAGTGGGATGACGACAAAGTTTAGCAAGAACGGTTGTGTCCCAATCATCACCTTCTGCGCTATCAATGTTCCCAATGGCTTCATGCCATGTTGGTCAACACCCACCAATTGGAATGTCGATGGCCAAAGAATAGGTTTCCCGAGACTCTTCCATGTGTCTTCGAGTAGTACGTTGACTCCTGATCCTCCATCGACGATCATGTTTGTTAAATTCTTTCCTCTTATCTCCATTTGCATGATCACCGGTCTCTTCTCGACTTTTACTGTCAACAACATTGGGTCGATGACTTGTTCACCCATGAGTGCAGGTTCTACTACCATCTCCTTCTTTCAGCCTTCTTGTTGCTAGTGTTGTTCATCACCGACTACGTTCGTGATTGCCATTCCTAGCTGTGGCATAGTTTGGAGAAGATCGGTCACTTTGATGGGTACCGTGGTTTGCAGTACCTACCATACAATATTCTTTTCTGACTCTGACTGCCACGAGGTATTTGGAATCTCTTGATGGGTTCTTCGTTCCTTTGCATCACCTATTTCACTTCTGCTTTGGCTTCCTTCATTCCTTTCTTTTCTGTACGTGGTTCAGGGTAGGTGGCTTTCTTTGTGCTTTGGTGATCACTGATACCTCTTCATTCTAATCTTCCACCTCTACCTTTTTGCTTTGGGCAGTCAGTATCTTCAGGATTGCCTGGTCCACACCACTTACAGAGACTTTCTCTCGTACCTTGATTATTTTGGCATTCCTTGGCGAAGTGCTCCCATTCATTGCACTTCTGACATTGTATCATAGGTCTTCCTTTGCTATTGTACTGTATTTTGCTTCTCAGACTTCTATTCTTTCGGTAACCTCTAGGGGATGCATTGCTATTGTGTTGGGGCTTTGGTGGTGTGTTTGGAGAGGTTGCTTGTTCTCCTTGTGTAAAGAGCACTTGTGTGCTTCTTGTTTTCAAGTTGTATGGGAATTCCTTGATGGAATGTCCCATCACTTGGCAGATATCGCAAAATAACTTTTTTGGGTAATTTTCCTTCTTGTGACCTTCCCCCTTACAGTCAGTGCACCATAATTCTCTGGTTTCTCTCGTACTCTCCTTGGCCTTCAACTCCTTTATCATTCTCATCATGTCTTTCCTTAATGCTTGGATGGTCTTTGATTTTCCATTGCTACTATCATTTGTGCTCTCATCGTTGTTTGTCTTCCTTTTTCCTCGGGAGGATGTTTTGTCTTCACTTTCTATGTCCATTGCCCAATTGTACACTTCAGCGTATGATGATGGAGGTACAACTTTCATCTTTTTCCTCAACGACAGTAGCAGCCCTTCGATGAATCATAATTTCTTCAATTCATCGGCCAACTAAGTCTCCATCTTCACCAACAACTCCTTGAGCCTACGATTATAGGCTCGCATGTTTTCATGCTTTCCCTAAGTTTTTGCTAGAAATCTCTGCTACGATTTCATTGCCATCTCTCAAAAGTTTAAATTCTTCCTAGAATGCTTTCTTTAATCTTCCCCATGAGGCTTTCTCTGCTATTTCTAGTTTCTTTTGTACTAGTCTATGGCTATGCCTCTAAGTGTCACCGGAAACACTCTTAACTAGTAGTCAATGTCTTCCTGCCCGTTCGCTATCCATATCGTCTCACATGTCTTGCAATGATGTACTGGATCCTCTAAACCATTCCCTGTGAACTTTGGCAGCTTCTACCTTTCCATGCTCGAACTAGCTGGCAGAGTTACCATTTTTCTCCCCTGATGTCCTCCTTATGCGCTGGACCTGATTGGATTGTTTCTCCCGAAACGTTCTTGTGCCTCTCTTGCACTCTCGACCATGTACGGGTCTTCCACACATCCCCTCTCAATGTCCTCTGCACTTCGAGTCTCCTGGGGTTCTTCCCTGTACTCCCTTCATCTGAGGGTCTTCGGCTCATATCCTCCAATTCTTGGTTCTTCATCGTCTGATATGGACAACTCTTGAATGTTGCGTATGCTATTTTCAAATTCTCTTGTTAATTCATTTTCATCATTTTTTTATATTTTTCTCTGTTTGTTATGGACGTGTTGTGACCTTTTTCACACATCGCCCCATTGCAAATGGGGACCCCCCCTAATTTTTGCTCCGTTCTGAACTTTTGGCTTGATTTTAGTTTGTTTTGTCGTTGTCTCTCTTTTCTACTGTCTATCTTTCGGGGTGTGCCCGTCTGATGTGGGATTTTGGCCAGGTCGGTAAGATTAGGGTTTGTACTTTTCTGGTCAATCCAAAATCAAATGAAATGAATATATTGAAATAGAGATCAATACCTGCTTGTGCTTCCAGAGGGCTTTCACTAAAATTTCATCGATTCGGCTAACTTACTATTTTAGTGTAAGTGTGTAATTCACAGGTATTCTTCACGGCCTTCTGGAAGTTTCGGCTAATCACATCAAGATAGATTACACATCAAGCTGCTCAGGTGCGGAAAATTTGGACAAAAATGCATAACTTACTATTTTAGCAGCTTCACCTCGAGCAGATTTCGTGGCTTATGTAGAGTCTTTCGCCAACCGAGATTCCTTCCGGTTTTCGTGAGACCTTCAAGAATGGTGTGATATGCAAAGCGCAGATAACGACTTTCTGAATTCAGCCTTCCGAGGCTATTTTAGGGCTTTGTATGTCGTGGTTTTCTTGCATGTCGGTATATTCTTTATGGGTTTTTTTTGAGAGCTTCTGGCAGTTGATGTGACATGCAAACGGAGATGGTCACTCATTTAGGAACTTACTGTTTTTAGCAGATACATTCCTGCGGCCGCCTCCCAGCACTTCAGAATCGTGAACTGATCGCAATGCAACAAAAACGAGGACAAACGGAGGTCATTTGATATGCATGCAAGACCAATTAGGGTTTCCAGCTTCGAGACCCAAAAAGAGGGATAAAAAGTCAAAATTTTCGAAAACCGGTGTAAACCACCGCGATCAGCATCTTCCAAGCTATCTGTTGATAAAATTTGAAGGCAAACGGAGCACTTACTATAAACTTACTATTTATAGTAAGTCATTTCAGAAACTGGCTATAAATAGAAAGTCAGCAGCAGGTGCCGACGTCAATGGGCAGGTCACATGGTGAGGAGTGCGTCATTCGAATTTCAAGTCAAACGGAGTTGTGGAAGTCTCAGAAGCAAGCAATTACTATAAATAGAAGCCACCTCCAGAAACATGCTATAAATAGCAGGTCAGCGCAAGGCATCAATAGGTACAGGTCAAACAACTGATAAAGATCCCATGGTGTGAATTTCGAGGCAAACGAAGTTACAAAAGATGGAAAATCAAGCACTTACTATTTTTAGCAGGCTTGGGCAGAGAAATTAGGGTTTCCTAAAATCAAGGATGGAACACGAAAGTCAAGCAGAAGCAGCGTCCAGTCACGATCAACACCCTTCAAGCAATTGGCATGCAAAATTTGAAGGCATTCTGAACAATTGTTATTTTTAGCAAGTTGCTAAAAATAGCAGGTACAGACAGATATCAGGCATCAACAGCACAAATGCATCCCCAGATTCAAAACAAAGCAAAATCCAGCCTTTTGGAGCTTGAAATTAGCTTGAAATTCAAAATTTGGGAAACTTTCTAAAATTAGAAAGTTAGGGCAAGCTAGGGTTAGCATGAACGAATCACTCTAAAATTGACAAATGTCATAAAATTCACTGAAGTTGATAAATTTTCAAGTCTAGCCAGTGAAAAACGCCTTTAAAAGCTGAAGGTTGATGGGAATTCTCTAAGCACTTGAAATTTGAAGTTCACAGGCCAAATGCACCTTGAGAAGCTGAAGATGAGGCAGGAAATTTAGAGAAGGAATTGAAAATGGAAGCTCACAGGAGGATATGCACCCAAACTTGGGGAGGGGCCTTGAAAAATTTCTAGGAATCACAAATTGAAGCCTCAGGGGTAGAAATGCGCCCAAGGTCAGAGAAAGAAGGTGAAAATTTCCTAAGTATCAAAAATTGGAAGTAGGGGGTCCTAAATGCGCCCTAGCTTGAGAGGTGGAGTGAAAATATTCTAAGTCTTACAAATTTGAAACTCCACCCTTCATATGCGCCCCTTCCTGAGAGGAAGCTTAAAAAAAAAGGTTTAAGTATGGAAAACTTTGAGTAGCTCCCCCTGAAAGCGCCTTCACTTGGAGTTTGAGTTGGAAATTCTTCTAAGTGATTGAAATTTGAAGCTCACCTATGAAAATGCGCCCTTGGGGTGAGAGATGATTGGAATTTCTTTTCTAAGTTTTGTAAACTTGATGCTCCCCTCCTAGTATGCGCCCAAGTTTGAAAAGGTGCCATGAAGAAAATTTTCTAAGTGTAAACATTAGAAGCTCAAGCCCCATATGTGCCTTGAAAAAGAAGCATCAAATTTTTTCTAAGGCACCCAAAGTGGAAGTTGCACCTTCAAAATGCGCCTTGAGAAGATAAGGGAGTCTAAAATATACTAAGTGTTGAAAATTTGAAGAGGGCCTTGCTAAATGCGCCTAGACTTGCATGAGAGGCTTGAAAAATATTCTAAGTGCTTAAAGTGAAAGCCTATAGAGTGAAATGCGCCTTTGTGTTGGAAAAGTTTCTAAGAATTTTAAATTTGAAGTCCCCACCCCTAAATGCGCCCCTCATGGAAATATCAATTGTAAGTTTTCAAATTGAAAGTAGGCCCCTCCAAATGCGCCTAGAAGAGGGAGAAGACTTGAAGAATATTCAAAGGCATTAAATAGCAGGTGAAGACCAGGCATCAAGGCGTTGAATTCATACAAAAGAGGAAAAAGACAAGAGGTATCCATGCAAGGAGGAAAAGGACAAAGTATACCCAATTGAAGACAAGAATACATGCATACATGATGACAAAATACAAGGCGTCTAAAGTAGGAAGTGGGTCCCTTTGCTGCAAGCTGTAGAATATTTCAAGTGTTTAAAATTTAAAGCTTGACCCCTTGTTGGCGCCCAAGGTGAGTTTGATGTTGGAAGAGAATCTAGGCGTGGGAATTTGAAGTTAAATGCCTCATATGCGCCTTGAATATGTGAGGATGATTTTCTTTTGACATTAGAAATGTTTCTAAGTGGGGGGAATTTAAAAGTGGACTCCTCTATAGACGCCTAGAAGTTAAAAATATATGAGGAGTGTTTGGATTTGAAGCTGGACCCAAGGAGTGGGGGATGATGAAGAATATTTCAAGGCGTTGGAAATTCTTTGCTAAAATTTTAAAATCTAAAGTGCTTCCTATCAAATGTGCCTAGACTTGAGTGATGAGGTGATAAAATATATTATTCCTAAGTATAATATTTTCAAAGGAGGGGAGGCCTAAGTTTGATGGAGAAATAAAATCTTCGGAGGCAGGGATAAAATTGATGATAAATCAGAAGGTGCTAGCCTCGTAAATTTCTCATGGTCAAGCAAAGAAATTTTCACAGGAATGAAGAATGGGTTTAAATTTGTTGAAAATTATTTTTTTTCTAAGGTTCAAAATTCAAAAAATTAAATGAACCCGTTCGTTGTATACCCATGGATTTGACAAGTTCTGAAGAAAATTTTCTTCTGGGTATTGAGGATCTCCGATGAGAAGTTGATTTTAAAGTCTTCCATGCTTTGCTGTAGCCTTCAGGATGAAGATTTTTGATGGGCACTTAAATAATGAATTTCCTAAGTAAAAGTTTAAAAAAATTTCTAAGGCAAGGAAAGAAATGTTTGTGAAGATAAAATGCCATGGCGTATGAATTTGAAGTTGAGAGCCTAGATAATTTTTGATCAAATTCCTGATGAAAGCATTTTTCTCGAGCCTGAGTTGGATGAAATATTAGAGTGAAGTATGCCCAAGCGAAATATAAGATGGGTTGGAAATTTGGCTAAGGCATGAAGAGTTTGAACGCAAAGTTGGCTGGTGAAAGATGAACCCTTGAAAGTTAAAGCATGAAAATCTAGGTAAGTGAATTTATATTATGAAGTGTTCTAATACTCTTCTCCTTGCTTGTTTTGCAGGAGGAACGTCGAGACCAAGCGGTGATGACTTAAAGTGATGAAGCAAGTAATCCAAGATGACATTTCAACCTTGAAGGAAGAAAAGTTGCAAGAGAATGGCTAAGTGTTGAGACTTAGTGACAGAGAAGAAATGTTTTCAAAACTCAAGATGGAGAAAAGATGAAGACCCAAGTGTTGAAAATCATCATCAGGCAGAAGAATGAAGTTGCCGCCTTGAAGTTAGATCGAGAACGTACCTGTAGTTGAGTCTATTTGATCAAGTCTGCAGTTAAGAAGGAGAACATGTGAACGCTTCAAGGCTGGAATCTTCTAGAAGGATGATGGACATTAATTTCCATTTATTACCCCACTCCTCTGCAGGTGTTTTAGGTAACCCTGTTTAGGGCTGAAGTGGCAATAACTGCCATCCACCATTTGTAATCTCGAGCCACCCGCCAGATTCCAACATTAACTATATAAAGGGGAGTCCCCCTCATTTGTACCTTCAGTAGAGCTTAGAGTTAGACAGTAGACATAGAGTAGAGGGGCAACTTAGAAGTAGCTTAGTATAGATTGATAGTGTAGTTGAAGAAGGAGGAAAGTTTTCCTTTGAAAACTTTTGCAAGAAATTGTTGTGTAAAACTTTCATAATAAAAGATCTTTTCATTGATGGTGAAATTCGTCTTTGTTATGGATAGCTAGCGAGGTTTCTTCATCCCTTCTACTTCAAGTAGCGTAATTTCATTTTTATGCAAGTAGATGTTAGTGTGGAATGTGGTCTTCAATTTGAGCAAACTTCGTCTATCCATACCACTAGTGTGTTCGCTGATGGTGAATGCGCCTTGTGTGGTCAACTGGAATATTGTGTACCTAACTTCGATCATGATTTGTATGTTTATATGCGTCGTTGTGATGGTATTTTCATGCTAAGTTATGATCTGAACACCTTGAGCTACTCCTTTGAAGATTGCACCGGTTCTGTGGAGGCTGTCCGAAGCGAGGCAAAGTAGAGCCTGGTTGAAGCTTGTGAGAATTGATCGCCATGTCTACGCCTTAGAGTAGATTAGAGCTCTCTAAACCCTGCATTTTAAATTCAGTACTTTCAAGTTAGTTTAGGAAACAAGAACTTCATAGACAAATCTTTCGAGCATTTGAAGTCCTTTCTCTGCTGCCGAACAATTCCGTAAGTCCCCTTGAAATACCAGCAAATCACATTGAGCCAACTAAGACTATTCGCATTGAAAGAACCTTGGAGTTGAACGCATGAACTTTCTTGCAATCTTAGCATGCGGAATACTTTGATCAAGAGAGAATAGGGTAGCCGTTGGCGACTTTATTCTGCGTTGGTGCGGTCACGAAAAACACATCAACAGGATGATGTCCTGAAAGTGTCTTGGTTTGTTTTGTCAACAAGGTTTTTGTGCAGTTTGGCAATATCTTGGTTCATATCATTAAGGTATTTGTTTGCTTCTTCGACGATTTGTTTCAATCTTCTTTGTCGGTCTTCCTATTCTCTCAATCTGAGTGATCTTCGTAGTTCTTCGGGTGTTTCTTGCCCACTTGGTTTTCAATTTTTATCTTTATTGGGTCATATGGGCATTAATTGTCGGGAGTACGCCTACGATTGGTGTCATGTTTTTCCTCTCGCTTGTTTCTCTCCTCGTACCATTGCAATATTTGTTGCCTTCGTTGTTCTTGGTCACTCTCAACTTGAAGATTTTGCAATATAATGTAGCGACAAATGATCAACCTTGGTAGTTGGTTGAGGAGGTGGTCGACCTCTGGGTTGACGTGTAGTCTGTCCCAGATGACCGCCTAAGGGATCTCTCGCTTGAGAGCCTCCCTCCATACGTGATCCCTCAATGAGATATCCCATAGGTTTATGAGATCCTTCGTCAATGCGTCCTCTCTATCTTCATTCACTTGCACCAGCTCTTCGGTTGGCTAACCCATTACAATGCCATTCTCCCATCTGGGTGATGTTTACCAGGTTCACTTTGGTAATGGTGCCAAATGTTTACTCACAGGAATAGATTCAACGTATTATGAGAGTAAACGAAAATATCACATACAAAACATGTACAGGAAACATTCATGTACGAACAAGGTGCACAAAATAGTACTTCATTTATTAATGCAATAGAACCAAAGTACAATCATCCGTACTATGTCAACATCAGAATGTAACATAATGAAGCATAATGTCATAATGTGTCCTAACTACAATGAACCAAATTATATATAATCATTGGTGGTGGTTGAGAACACCAACTGTCGTGACTCTCCGTTACAACTAATCCAACTAGTCGGGGACTTAATTTCCCAAAACAACATGTAATATAAAAGTATATAAAATATTTGCTGCCTATACTATAGTTTTATTTAATTACATCACTTGGCCAACTAATGACACCCTTGGCCGACCACACTATCAAGTTTCACTCTTTAGCACCAGCATACCGATTCGCACTCATTGTGCCCGAACTCCGGCGCCTGTTAACCCTGGGTGACGTTCGCCAGCAACACGGCGTGATGTTTCCACTCGGTTCGCCGTGCGCTTTCGCGCCAGCACCGCATGGTCTCCATTGTATCAAGTAATGCACTTCGTATGCATCTAAATAGTACTGTTCGTAAGCACGCTGACCGTACCAAATTGCATTCGCTAACCCTCAACCCACGGCCCAGCACTTCAAAAGTGGGCCCAAAAGTGAAAAAAAAACAATTTTTTAATTTCTATTTTGCTACAAAACCCTAAACGACCCAATATGAGGCCTTTTAACACTAAAGCATTTCATTTTTACCTCTCATTTTGCTCTCTCCATAATTTGTGTCCATCTTAGCATTTTGAAGGGAGGTGATTGCATTTGAAGGAGATCGATTGTGGAGTGGCAAATAGCTTCTACAAAGGAGATTTAAGTGTTCAAGGTATGCATTTAAACCCTATTCTTTAATCTTTTGATGAATTCTTTTAAGCTTCTTAGTTTTTGATGGATTTTTTCAAGTTTGTGAAGAAGTTTTTCAAATATATATATATTTTTTCATTTTTTTTATAGATTGCAACAATGGCCAGTAGTCAAAGTTCAGTGGGTGGGGATGGAAGCCAAAAGTTTAAAATTGATAAAGGATCTCCTTTATGGAGACATACCACACGAATTTCACAAATTCCTGGAGGTGGGGGGTTTGTTTGGAAGTGTAATTTTTGCAATGCACAATATAATAGCTCCTACTACCGAGTAAAACTTCATTTTATGGGCCCTGGTGGTAAAGGGATTAACATGTGTGTGGGTCCAGATAAGAAGGGGTTATCTCTTGTACAAATAGCAAGATTTATAAAAGAACAAGAAGATGCCGACAATTCAATTGCAAGAGGAAAACAAACTAGTTATAGTTCCGGAAAGAAAAAACAAACATTACCCACTCATCAGATAGTTAGGCCCTCTAGACATCCCTTCTTGTCTATACCCTCTACGGAAGAAGAAGATGAAGAACCAGAAACCACCACCCGCAAGAGAGGTCCATTAGAGAAAGCATTTAAAATGGAGGCAAGAGATATTGCTGAAGAAAAAATTGCACGTTGCCTCTAAGCCAATGGTCTTCCATTCAACTTGGTGAGATCACCATATTGGAAGGACATGGTGTCAGCAATAAATAGTGCACCTCCTGATTTCACAAGTCCTGGGTATGAAAAGGTGCGTACCACCTTATTGCAAAAAGAGAGGAAATACGTAGAGGCCCAACTAAAACCAATTAGAGATTCTTGGGTTGAAACAGGTGTATCTATTGTTTCCGATGGATGGAAAGATTGCAAAAACCGTCCATTGATTCATGTTATTGCAGTGTCCCCCAAGGGGGCAATGTTTTTGAGGGCGGTTGACTGTGAAGGGCAAGTGAAAGATGCAATGTTCATTTCCAGGATTCTCATTGACTCCATAGAGATGGTGGGTAGTGAAAATGTTGTCCAAGTAGTTACGGACAATGCAAAAGTTTGCAGGGCTGCAGGTGCTTTGGTAGAGGCCAGACATGAGCACATCTTTTGGACACCGTGCACTGTACACTCCCTCAATTTGGTGATGCAGCAATTGGCAATCTGGGCCAGAGGGCAGTTAGAAATATACCAGGAGTCTGAGGAGATCCAGATGTTTGTGACAAAACACCATATGTCACAAGCAATTTTCAGAACTTTTTCAACATTGGAATTGTTGAAGGTAAATTTTAAAATTTAATATATTTAGTTTCATTTATCATTTATGTCATGTTTTACATAATTGAATAAAATAATTTTTTGCATTATTTACATATTTTAAATGTGTTATTAACTTACTATTAACATGTTCTTAGGTTGCCGAGACCCGGTTTGCATCTCACACAGTTGTTCTGAGACGACTTGTGAAGGTGAAAGATGCATTGAGTCAAATCGTTATTAGCAACCAATGGAGTATATGGAAGCAATCAAATTCAGAGAGGGCCCAAAAAGTCAAGGCATTGATCTTGAATGACGATTGGTGGGATCGTGTGAATTATGTATTGGAATTCACCGAACCTATCATGTCTATGCTTCGGTTTGCTGATACAGATGAACCATGCTTGGGGGATGTCTATGATAGCATGGACACAATGTTGGAAAAAATAAAAATAGAAATACAAAAAAAAGAGAATGATCCTGAAGACACCTTGTACAAAAGGGTGGAAGCAATTGTTCTTCATCGGTGGAACAAGATGACAACTCCATTGCACCTCCTTGCATATGCCCTATCTCCGAGGTACTATACCACTGAAGTGCTTTCTATCCCAGGGAGAATACCGCCATATAGAGATGCTGAAGTTGCTAATGGGTATAAGACGGCATTTAGTAGAATGTTCAGTGATCCAGAAGTGCATGCAAGTGTCATGAGAGAATTTGGAATGTTTGTCAAGGTGAAAATCAAAATCATACCAGCTTCCGTTGCTAGAGACCAATACAAAATGGATGTATTCTACATGGTGGTAATTCCATGGTCAAGATTATATGTACTCCAACCTCTTTAATCAAGATCCTCACAAGTAAAGTTTTTTTTTGCCACTTGCATTGTAAAATTTAACACTTATCATTCTGAATTTATCTTGCATTTTTTATTTTATTTTAATTTTGTTGGTTTTCTCTCCGTGTTGCAAGCTCTTCTGCCGCTGAACGGAATTGGAGTACATACTCCTTTATCCACTTAGTGAAGCGTAACCGGTTGGCTGCAAAAAGAGCTGAAGACTTAGTGTATATTCATTCCAATTTGCATCTTCTGTTACATAAGGATCCTCAATACAGGCAGGGGGCAGCGAGGCTTTGGGATGTAGCACCCGAGTCTACTGACTTGGATGCAACCATTCAGGATCTTGCTAGAGCCACTATGGATGATGTGGGTGATATTGATGACATATCACATGGTGTTGGATCCGCTTTGGGTTCAAATGATGATGATTTTGAAGTTGAAACCACTCAAAATCCAAGTCATGATGATTCTGACAATCCTTTTGATGATTGATGAGCATATTGTTGTGATGTTTTCACACATCACTCCATTGCAAATGGGGACCCCTAATTTGGCTTTGCTTTGGTTTGCGTTGGTTTTGTTTTTGTTGTCGGTTTCTCCCGCTCGGTCGTCTTTCTGTGGACGCTCTCGTCCGAGCTTAAATATGAAATTTGGCCAGTCCGAATTAGGGTTTTGGTCTTTGGTCGGCCTGGTGGTTGAGAAGTGAATAAATTGAAAACCGCTTTAACATTATTAATGCGATGTTTCCAAACAGGTCTCGTGCCGAAAATTTATCGCATTCCGAGGTACTTACTATTTTTGTAAGCGCACACCCAGTGGGCAATTTGTCAAAGACTTTGAGGTTCCGGTCAGCCACACAAAGATTCGTGAGTATATCGTGATCATTGCATGCCAAATTTGAGCAAAAACGGACGACTTACTATTTTAGCAGTCCGGCTTCCAGGGCTAATTTCAGGGTCCAGATGCAGAGATTTTCTTTGCATGTCCGGATATTCCTTCTGGGTTTTTCGGGACCTTCGCGACGATGTAACATGCAAGCCGAGACGCACTAATTTCGTGATTCAAAATTTCTCCGAGGCTTCTTCTTCTTTGTATTTTGGTGGCTGCTCGAGGTTTCTTTTGCATGTCGATTCCCCGATGGTTTCTGAAGAGCTTCACGCGATGGCGTGACATGTAAACGCAGGATCTCACCAAGAAGGAACTTTGCTATTTTAGCGTGTGTCCCGCTACCGCCTCCCGCCAGCTTCTCTCGATTCACGGTACCGGGACGCAATGCCACGTAAACGGCGACAAACGGAGATCTTTACACGACAAAGGTAAAATTAGGTTTTAACTTCGGAGCCTAAAATAGGCATCAAAAAGTCAAAATCTTCAAACCGGAGCAAACCATCGCGACCGTGCTAATGGTCGTGAAATTTGTGGTCAAACGGAGCACTTACTATTTATAGTAAGTCACCAAAACATAAAACAGTAAATCAGTTGCATTGTCGGGCAAGAAGGTCACGGTGAGGAGCGTCTCATTAAAATTTCAACTCGATCGAAGCATGGGAGCTATCAGAAACATGAGGTTACTATTTATAGTAAACCACCTTCAGAAACATGCTAAAAATAGCAGGTCAGCTAAAAATGGCAGTGTCGACAGGACAATAGAGCTATGAGGATGCTACGTTCAAAATTTCAAGTTGATCCAATCTTCAGAAGTGCAAAAATGAGAGGGTTTACTATAAATAGCAGGGTATGAGAAGCTGGCAAAAACGATGAAAAAGTTCTAAGTCTGGAACTTCAATCCTGCAGCTATGGCAAAATGCGCCCAGCTAGTGAGGAGGCATGAAAATTTTCTAAGAGTCAAGCTCGTCCTTCTTCAGGGGCAAAATGCGCCCAAGGCACAAGTGGTCAAAGAAAGTCAAAGCATTTCATCCTGCACACATAGCTAAATGCGCCCTCATCAGGCCGGAAGTCAAGAAAATGTTTTCATCCTTCATCACATGGAAAATGCGCCCACATGCAAGCCAGCAGCATTCAAAAATTTTCTAAATATGAAGTTCATCCTCCTAGAGGCCTCAAATGCGCCCATCTTAAGAAAGTCAAACAGGTCAATGATTTTCATCCTGTTGCTATGCCAAAATGCGCCCAAGGGATGTTGATAGCATGGAAAATTTCTAAGTGTCAAGGTTTATCCTCCACCCCCTTCAAAATGCGCCCAACAACAAGCTGGTCAAAGGGGTCAAACAACTTCATCCTCCTCCATGGGCAAAATGCGCCCAAAATGGGCCATGTAAAGACAAAAACTAGAAGTTCAAGAGTCACATAAAGGCGTTTTTCCTCCATCAAGTAGCAAATGCGCCTAAGTTAGAAGCTGGTCAAACAAGTCAAATGTTTCCATCCTCCACTATAGGCAAAATGCGCCCAAAAGAGGGCATGTGAGGACAAAACGTGGGAGATGAAGGGTCACTCCAAGGCGTTTGAAATGTTTTGTCCTCCTCCACATCAAAAATGCGCTCAAGGTAGGAAAGAGTCAACAAAGTCAAACATTGTTATCCTTCATCCACATAGAAATGCGCCCAAGCTAGCTCAAGTGAGGACAAAAATGGAAGTTGAAAAGTCACATAAGGCGTTGGAGAAAGTTTCATCCTCTTGACATGCTCAAATGTGCCCACATTGAAGTGTAAAAGGTAAATAAGAGTGGTAAGTAAGGTAACAAGTGTGTTAAGAATATTTTCTAGGGCGTGGTGAAGGGATATGTGGTAAGGCGTGATTTTTAAATCACCTCTTCAAGTGCTATGCGCCATGTTAAATGAATATGAGGTGAGGCGTAGCAAATAAGTGAAGTGTTGAGGGTGGAATGATAAGTGCAAGGCATTGAAATTTAGCATTTTCTCCATGGCAAGTGATATGCGCCCAAAGTAAAGTGAGAAGGTGTTAGAAAATTTCCTAAGACATGTGAGGTGTGAAAATTTTCTAAGGCGTGGTGAAGAAGTATGTATGAGATGATTTTTTTTTTAAATTTTCTCTAAGACGTTGGAATATTGCCTTTCAAGTGTGAAGTTAAATACGAAGTGGTGGAAATAAAATGTTAAATGCTAGGCGCCTAAAGTTGAAAAGTGTTGGAAAATTTTCCTAGGCGTTGGGACTTCAAATAAATATTTTTTCAAGTGTGAAGCAAAATGTGAAGTGGTGGCTATAAAAAATAAAATATGCTAAGCGCCTTCATAAAATTTTCTAAGTGAAGTTGGTATTTTCACAGGCAAAGTGGATCGAGCTGGATATAAAATTTCCAAGGCAAAACTTTCAAAGTGATTCAAAAATTTTCTAAGGCAAAATATTTTCTTCCTTGGGAAAAACGCCTAAGTTTGATGAAGTGATAAAATCTTTTTCCTTGAAACACAGCAGAGTTGCCAGAGATGAAGTCAGTGGATGCCAGCTCCGCAGGGTCAATAAAAATTTCCAAGTCAGAGCAAAATTCTCAGAGGGGATCGAAGAACAAGAACTAAATTGTTGAAAATTATTTTTCCAAGGTTCAAAATCCAAGAAAATTAAATGAACCCGTTCGTTGTGCACCCATGGGTTCGGTGCATTCTGGAGGAAATTTTCTTCTGGGTATCGAAGATTATCGACGAGGAGTTGATTTTAAGGTCTTCCACAGCTTGTCGAGAATTTTGGGATGAAGATTTTAAGTGGGCACCAGGTTGATGAATTTCCTAAGGGAAATTTGAAGATTTTCTAAGGCAAGAAAATGTATTTTCAAGGCGAAATTCTCCAGACGACGAATTTGAAAGAAACTGCCTAGGTGAATCTGCTTAAATCCTTCGTGAAGATAGTTTTCTTGAGCCAGAGGTGAATAAAACCAAGGTTGTCAGAGCTCCAGCAGGTGAAATGAATTTCTTGAAGATGCAGTTGATACTGTCAAAAAGATGATGCGCCTTTGAAGAAGATGGATTAAAATTTGGCTAAGGCATGAAGAATCATGAAGAAGGCAAAAGTTGGCTAGTGAAAACGATAAGCCCTTGAAGATCAAAGTGCTAGAATCTTGGTAAGTAAGGTGAATTTATATTATGAAGTGTTCTAATACTCTCCTCCTCGCTTGTTTTGCAGGAGGAATGTCGAGGCCAGAGCACAATGTCTGGAAGTAGTGAAGCACGATGATATCACAACCTTTGGAGGAAGATAAAGTTACAAGTTTCAACCTCGAAGGAGGAAAATTTGCAAGAAAATGGCTGAGTGTTAAGACTTAGTATAATTCGAAGTGACGAAAATGAAGACCCTCAAGTGGAAGAAGTCAAAGGACAACGCCAAGAAAGAAGATCGAGAACAGTGTGAACGCGTCTACAAATGGAATCTTCTAGAAGGATGATGGTGGACATTATGGCGCATTTATTACCCCACTCTCCTCTGTGGCGGTTTTTAGGGCAAATATTGTTTAGGGCTGAGGTGGCACGATTCTGGCCACTCTATTGATTGTAACCCTAGCCGTCTTTTGGGACTTGGCTAGCTATATAAAGGGGGAGTCCCCCTCATTTGTAACTCATTAGATAGTAGACCGTAGACATTGAGAGAGTATTAGCATTAGAATTAGATAGTGTAGCATTGTAGAGCATTTTTGCATAATTTGGAGAAGAGAGAAAGTTTTCCCTTTGAAAACTTTTGAAGAGATTGTTGTGTAACACATTTTATGATAATAGATCTTTTCATTGATGATGAAATTCGTCTTGTCATGAAATGCTAGCAAGGTTTCTTCTTCCTTTCGTATCCAAGTAGTTTAAATTCATGCAAGTAGCTTACTTTGATGTGCGGTGTTTCATTGAGATAGCTTCGCTTTACTCCATACCACTAGCGGCTTGTTGATGATAAGTTCGCCTTGTGTGGTCAACTGGACATTATTTTGTGTTTAACTTCGGTTGTGATTTATATGCTTATATGCGTCGTTGTGATGGTGTATGCATGTTAAGTCATAACTTGAACATCTTTCGCTATTTCCCTTGAAGATTGCACCGATTTTGCTGAGGCTGTCCGACGGAGGCCAGGCGAAATCCGGTTGAAGTCTATTGAAACGAAGCTCCACATATCCCGCATTTAGAATAGAATGTTAGTTTCTTAGGCCCTAAACCCCCTTTTACTTTCCGCACATTTCCGATTAGTATTAGGAATCCCGTGCTCACCTGCCAAATCATTCGAATTACATGAAAACCCTTAGTCAGCTGTCTGCTGTCAACCGCCGAACAATTCTGTAAGTCCCCTTGAAATACCAGCAAATCACATCGAGCCAAACTGAGCCTATTCGCATCAAAGGAACCTTGGAGTTGAACGCACGAACTTTCTTGCAATCTTAGCGTGCGGAATACTTTGATCAAGAGAGAATAGGGAAGCCGTTGGCAACTTTATTCTGCGTTGGTGCAGTCACGAAAAACACGTCAACAGAATTGGCGCTAGAAGGAGGGCTGGCTTCGAATTGTTCCAGAGGTTGGAAGGAACCAGTATGAGCTTTGAAATTCCAAATCAGAGATATGTTAGATCTCTCCTATGTCAAAAAATCCAAAAAAGGTGAAAAGTTGAAAATTTCAAAAAAATCAAAAAAATGGAAAACCAAAGAAGAGATTTCTTGAAGGATGGGCACTTTTCGTGCTCTCAGGACAGTCTCACAGACATTGCTCAGATTCATGAAAGATTGAATGCACAGCTGTGGCCCGAGAATTTGTCTAAGTTTGCTTTACCAGGAAAGTGTCGAATTCATGAGACTTCCCAGCACGAAGAAATCAGTTGCTTGACATTCCTCTCAAGGATAGAGCTTGTTCTCCAAGAAAAGATTTTCTTCTGGGATGTTCCCAAGCCAGGGGTATTGGATGTAGAACTTGATGATTATAGCCGTCCAGAAGTGGTGAATGAAGCTTTCGCAAGATTCATACTTAGGATCCAAGGTCAGATGGAACTTGGCAATGATCCCTTGAGAGGTGTTTTGCTCCCTCGTTGGTGTCGAATTCACAATGCGCCTCATCCAGAGTTCACTTGCACAACATGTGAACTAGCCATCAACTTCGCCAGAAGTCGCCTCGGATTACCAGAGCTACCATATGGATTATTCAAAGACAAAAGATGGATTGAATATGCCACGCAAACATTTTTAGCACCAAATGAAGAATGTACCTCAACATTGTCTAACAACAAGGAGAATGAGTCACAACAAGATGATGTGATCGAGCTTAGGGAGCAAGTAGATGAAGATTGTTCCTACATCGTGTTAGAAAAAGAGGCTATTGGAGCAAGGATCAAAGAAGCAATGGAATATATCCAAGGGAGAGAAACCACCCAAGGCAGCTGTCAGCACATGGAAGAGAGTGAATGCACAAGATTGCAAGCTATTGAAGACCATCAAGTGCCAGAAGTGGACTTAGCTCGAAGTAGAGATGGAGGAGAACGTGGCGAAGAGGGAAGTGATTCCAATACACTTCAAGAAGGGATACTCCTTGATGAAAGAATTCAATCATGCATGAGTGAGATGGAAGAAATGATAAGCAGCTTAAGGCAAGATGATGTGTTTGACGATCAATGGGCTACCAAGATGGAGGCAAAATATGGAGGGAACTTCGCGTCAGTACTTGATCCGTTATTCACAGTCATGGAAGAGTTGCTTGATGAAATTGAAACAAATGAAATACTGCTTGGTAAAGAGATGGAAAGTGAAGAGCAATTCGGGTTGGGGCTTGAGCCATTGTTAGGTATTCAAAAGGAGCCAGCACATGAAGTAATCCAAGTTTCCAAGTGCTCTTTCGAACTGATTTCCCGCCCCACTCCTCCCAGTTTGGATCATCCACACGTTTTGGATGCAAGTGGTATGGTTCACCATCAACTTCGGCCTCCTGATGAAGCAGTGGATGATAGGCAAGAATGCATGCCAGCGAATGAAGACCACCAGGTTGTATCTTTCCCTACTGTTGGCTACCAAGAATATCATTTTGATTAT